>ML663560.1:8962462-9170016 GCA_007570785.1 Antilocapra americana | reverse complement strand
GCCCTACCAAGGAGAAGAGGCAGGGCAGGAGCCAGGAACCCTATTTTGCAGGTGAGAAAACTGAGGTCTGAGAAGCTGAGTGGCTGTCCCGTGGCGGGCAGACCTTTGGCGAGCTGGGCTCTGGTGCCCTGTGGGCCTCCGGTGAATCCTGGTCGTGTGACCTGGAGCTTAACCTCTCTGGGCCTTGATGCCTCATCTGTAAAAGGGGCGCTGATTGTCTCTCCTCCAAGGGTGGACATACGAACTACATGAGACAGTTTGGGAAATGCTTCCCAGGTAGCGCTAGTGGTAAAGAACTTGCTTCCCAGTGCAGGAGACATAAGGGACACGGGTTTGATCCCTGGGTCGGGAAGATCCCCCGGAGGAGGAATTGGCAACCCACTCTGGTATTCTCACCCAGAGAATTCCATGGACAAAGGAGCCTGGCGGGTTACAGTCCATAGGGTTGCAATGAGTTGGACATGACAGAAGCAACTCAGCATGCACACGACAGTATCTCTTCAAAGGGTGGATGTGCTAACCAAATGAGACAATTTGGAAAATGCTTGGTGCAGTGCCCAGCACGCTTGGGACCCCGAATAGTTTGGAAATATTAACAGTACTAATTCAGATCCTCTGCCTCCTAAGCTTGCTCCCTTTCTACCCCGCCCCCGCCCCGCCTTCTTAGGGATTGAAGACAGCAGCTGGCAGTGGGAGGTGGTTACTTTAAATATGAGATGAGGAGAACAAAAGGTAAATAGAACAGGGTGGTGGCTTGTGGCTAAAATTGAACAGTTCTCCTTCCAGACTTGGGGGAGGATCTGAAGGACACTATCGATGTTCCCTGCTCCTTCTTCTCAAGGAACTAACATGCTCTGCTCCGCAGCTGTGTCAGTCTTGCTGGGGGCGGGCGAGATGCTGGCCGGGGACCCCCACCACCCCAGGGGACACCCCTTGCCTGCCTCGAAGGTTCTGTTCCCAGGAGAAGCAGGAAGTGGGCTAAGCGGGACCCTGGATCTTCTCTGCATCGCTTCCGAGACAACATTAAATATTCACCAGAAGATTTCTCCATAGGCCCACCACCAGATTCAGAGGCAGCCCTCTCGCCCCTTGGCAGCGTGCCCAACATCTTGGTTGCCGTGGGGCCCTGCTACCCAGCTCCGGCCCTTCATCTTCTCACACTGACTGCCTCGGTGCCTCTTGCCCTCCTCCCACCTCCAGTCCTGGGGAGGCCTGTGCTTCCAGGGTCTGTGCAGGCCCTGGTGGAGGGGACCAGTGTTTGGTTCTCTCCTCTGGCCAGCACTTGCTGCCCTCCCAGGCAGAGGGCCGGGGCCCCGAGGGTGGGGGGGCCTATGACTTGGCCCTCCAGATGTGTCCAGAAAAGGCTGCCCAACTTCCCCTACGCTGAGCAGGCAGAGGGGGCTGAGGAGTCTGGGCGAGTCCCCACTGCCTGCACACGGATGGCAGCAGAGGGGCCTGGGCTGTGGTCGCTGAGTGCATGTCTGGGGCTGCGGCAGTCTGAACAGAGGGAGGTGGGGGTTGCTGGCCGGTGGGAGGGAATGGCTGGATGGACGGGTCACCATGCCGTGGGAGCCCAGCTCTCTATGGGGCAGGAGGTAAAGACAGCGGGCTTGAGAAAGCAGCTGGTGCCCCAGTGAGCAGGGCTGGTGAGGCTGGCGGGCGGGGGGTCTGTGTCCCAGCTGGAGCTGCTTCCTAGCTGGACTCAGGCAAGATCTCTCGTGCACCCAGCCTCAGTCTCTTCATCTGTAAGTGGGGACAGTGAGGACCACCTTGGAGGTCTGTTGAGGATACAGGACACCACGCCATAAGGGAGCGAGCCCAAGCGCCTGCCAAGTGGGAGACATTGAGTGGCTGGAGTCTCCTTGTCCTCAACCGCCTCCTCTCTCTGCCCTCTTGGGAACTCCACTCACACATCCTCCACCGCTCTCAACACCCACCTCGGTGGCTTCCTCGGGCACTGCTGTTCTGCACATGCTGGCCCCCTCACTTGAGGCTGCCCTCCCCAGGTGTGTCCCCACCCCCTTCCCATCTCATCACTCCCCTGGGAAAGCCACAGCCTAGTTCAATGCCACCTCCTCTGTGACACCTTCCCCAGCACCCCGGGGGCAATGACAGTGCCTCCCTTGCCGGAATCCCACATTCCCCTGAACCCCACCTTCCCTCTGCCTCTGGCAGATGACTATGGATAAGTGCATCCCGCTTTCCCGTTCCTGGGTCTGCCTTCCTCAATGGACTGCCAGCCGCCTGCTGCCAAGGCTGGGGTGTTCCGGTGTGTCGCTCAATGGTCACGACCCTCTCCTTTTCAGTCCCTGTCAGCAAATGCTTGCTGAATCTCTGACAACAAGCAGAGAGAGGCCTGGGAGGATGGTTAGGGTGCCCACGGCTGGCATGGGTTCCAGTAGGGAGAGAGAAGGAAAGCCAATGAGGTCAGCAGCGTCTTGCTGACTTTCCGCCCTGTCTTGCGGCAGCTGGGTGTTGGATGGGTTCCCACCTCCAAGGTGGGGAAATAGCAGCACCCCCTAGCACACAGTGTACATGGCAGGGGCACCACCAGCTCTGGGGGCAGGCCTGAGGCTCTCAGCAACCTCAGGAGCTGGTGCGTTTTATCCCCATTTTACAGACAAAGCCACTGAGGCTAGCGAGGGTAGGAAGAGCAGGGCTGGGCCTGAGTCAGTCTGTGGACCTCAGAGCCCACACTCTCCGGCTGCCACTCTAGCACTTTGGATTCAGGCTGAGCCTGGCTCACTCTGTGGCACCTACGTGTGGCAGATTAGAGGTGAGAACAGCTGCCAAGGCGGCAGTTAATAAACCGTAGCTATTCCAGGTCTCAGCGCCCACCTCCTAGCATTTCCGTCTGCATGCCTCGCCAACCGCCCCCCGCAGCACCTGGCGTGTCCCAGGGCTCGGGTCAGCGTAGGTCCAAGGTCAAGGAGTTGTCATTTCCCCCCCAACCCCCATCCCACAAGTCCCAGAGGGTCAGATGACCAGTTAGGTCTAGATGACCAGCCTTGGGGCAGTGACTCTGACCTCTTCCTCTTTTTCTCAGGACCCCATGCACAGCAGCAACTCAGCGAGCACTTATGAAGCTCAGGAGTGGCCTGCTGCACTCCCCTCCCTGCTCAGCTGTCTGGGTCTCTGAGTAGAACTTAGAGGAAGGATGGGATGCCATCCAGCAGAGCTGTTGACAGATCCCATGACAAATGGACTCTAAGCCTCAGGAGGCCGTGACCGGGCCAGGGCCCAGGGCTGCCAGGCCTGGATGTCCTGGTGAGCCATCTCAGGAAGGGAAGGTAGGCTGGGCAGCAGGACAGGCTGGCCCAGGTCTGCCCAGACCTGGCATGTCTAGGGGTGAGTCTCAGATTGGGGGGGGGGCTTCTCGGGTCTGCAGGGCGGCCCCTCATGCCACGCATCTACTCCCACTGTCACTTGGCCTGAACACCTCCTCCCTGGGGAAAATCCCACTCTCCTTTGAGAGCTGACTTCTAGGGCCCACCCCACCAGGGGCTCCCTGACACTCCCCAGGCTGGGCGTGGAGGCCTTCTGTCCACCCACACCATGCCCTGTCCTCTTTTAAAAAAAATAAATTTATTTTTGGTTGCTTCAGCGCTTCCTCGCTGTGCTCGGGCTTTCTCTAGCTGCGATGACTGGGGGCTGCTCTCTGGCTGTGGAGGAGGCGTCTCTCGTTGCGGACCTCGGGCTGCACAGAGCGCAGGCTCAGCTGCTGCGGTGCACAGGCTCAGCTGCTCTGCGGGATGAGGGATCGTCCGAGGCCAGGGATTGAACCCGTGTCCCCTCCACTGGTACATGGGTTCTTAACTGCTGGGCCAGCAGCGAAGACCCTTCTTTTATATCATGACTTTCCACGTCCAGTTGAAACAGCTAGGTTCCTGTGTTCCTCCTCCATAGACGGCGAACTCACCGAGGGCAGGGTCTGGCTTCTCCGTCTTGGTGTCCCCACTCCTGGGGGCCTGGCCCTCGGCGCTGCTTGTAGAAACCTCTCTGAACAGAACAACATGATGTGAGACTGGAAGCGTCTTTACAGTGGCTTAGTCTGGCCCCCAGGGTGCCCGAGTCAGGGTTCCCGGGCCCCACATGGGGACGGAACAGGGAGGCACAGGGCCTGGGCGCTGACACACCAGCAGCCTCACCGGGTTCCCGGGACCCCCGCGCAGCCTGACAATACTGAGCCTGGCTTCGCCCCCACCACAAAAAGAGACTATCAGATCAAGGTCAGTTTTTGGTTATTTTAATTGTAAAAACGAAGACATTTATATATAAATAAGACCGCTGTGTAAAATAGGATTCACCCTTCTACTAAAACCCTTCTCCCCACACTCAAAAAGAATATAGAAAACCCAGCAGAGATAAGAAGTACAAATCGGCATGCGGTCCCTGATGAGAAGTAAGTGGCAGGCCAGGTTTCCCTGCTGAAGCAGGCCTCGCGGCGAGGGCGCTCCTGGCCCAGGCGTCTCACCGGAGGTCAGTGACACGTCTAGAAACCGCGCAGGCGCGGTTCCCGCACCCTCAGCCACTGGTTACCAACTGCACACGCGGAGGCAAGGTTGGGGGAGGGCTGGGGGCAGAGCGGGGCTGGGGACAGGCTGCTTGGTCCTCATGCCAAAGCCAGGGGGCTGTGGAGCTGTCGGCCCGACAGATGCAGTTGGTTTGTTCAGCCTGGGGCCAGGTGGGGAAAGGGGCTTCTGGGGGTGGGGGTTCACCACTTCTCCAGAAGACGAGGAGAGAGGCCCTTAGTGACCCCCTAAGAGGAGAGGCTCCCTCGAGGCCATCTGCACACGGCCCCGTCAAGACAAGGATGGGCGGACGCCTGCCCACAGTGCTGGGTGTGGGAAGGCGTGGGGGCTTGGCAGGTCCCTGTGAGAAAAAAATGCCACCCCCCGCCCCTCCTTCAACCCTGTCATACCCCACCCCCCAGCCCTCCCCTGCTGCCCCCTCACACCCGGGGACTCAGCGTGAGATGCCTGCACGCCTGGGGACAGAGGGGTCAGCGGATGCACACGCGGGGCGCAGCTCAGGACACAGTACACAGGACAATGAAGAAAAGACCCCCGCTTTCCTCTGGAAAGTCAGGACGTGCCGGTGGCTGCTCCCCTCTCCCAGGAGAACAGTGGGGGGGGAGGCCTGTGGGGGTGGGGAGGGGGCGGGGAAGGGCAGGGGGATAGTGTGTCAGGAGCACTTCCAGACACACACAGCCAGGGTCCCCCCGAAGTACAGGTAGAGGAGGTTCTTCACCTCGTGTGTGATCTCAAAGCCGAAGCCTTCGCCGATCACCACGTGCCAGGAGGAGCCGAATTTCTTGTCCATGGTCTCTTTGATCATCTTGGCAGCGCTCTGCAAGGAGAGCAGGCTCGTTGGGGGCGGGCGGGTGGGGGTCAGCTTGGGGGAAAGAGTGGGCGTGAGTCAGTGCCCTCGGGGGGGGAAGCAGAAGTCTCGGCAGGAGAGATGCCTTGTAGCCTCAAGACTGCAGTTCGGCTCTCTGAACCTTCAGACAGGGTTTCCGGCCCCTCCTACCGCGGGCAGCTACACAGCTACGGCGAACCAGACGTTCTACCTCAGCTGTCGGAAGACACAGCTGAGGTGGCAGGGCGGGGCGTCGGGCCTGAGACCGGGCCCCTGGGCTGGAGCTTGGGCTGTACCCTTGGTGCCCGCACCCACAAGGCTGCTCTCAGCCCACAATGAGCAGCGCCCCTGAGCATACAATGTGGATGGAGCGATGGCCATCGTCACAGCGAGTGCTCAGGGCTACCTTCAAGAAGCACAGAGGCCTTCCCTGGCACGTCTGATGGGCTCTGGGAGAGAAGCCAGCGCTGCTTCCCTCAGCTGTGGCAGCAGCCTCCCATCCTTCCCAAGCTTGTTCTTTCAAGAGGTCTGGGGGTGTGGGGGGCGGAGGCTCGGCCTTCGTGGGGTGAAGCTCCAGGCTCCGGCACTTGCCGTGCGCTGGCCAGGCCCACTGCCATGCCAGGCGCCTCACCCACATCATTTCAGGACATCTGTCCTCAGGACCACCCAGCGAGGAGGCAGCATCCTAGGTTCCCTGGCACAGACAAGGAAACTGGGGCCCGGCGATGAGAACTGGCCTGTCCAAGGTCAAAGAGCTAGGAAGGGGCTGGGGACTGAGATCCGAGCTCGGGCCTGTCTGGCCTGAAGCCCGGCTACACAGTGGCCAAGGTCTGCCTCCCCCACAGGGTGCCACCACGCTGGCTTCCTTCTTGTTCACCAGCAGACTGATGAATGACTTTTCCTGTGTTGATGCCTACATGTCGTATCGCCAGCACCTAGGACAGTGCCTGGCACAGGGATGGTGTTTAACATCTTTTCTGAATGGATGAATGGATACATGAATGAATGCCTGAGCGGGCCTCTGTTCTCCACTGGGATGGAGCCAAGGGGAAAGGTAACCTATTTTTCAGCCCACCTCAGACGGGGCACGTGGACAGGGGCGTCACAGAAAGTCCCCCGGCTCTTATCCCTTCAGTACTGGGTCAGTGCCCGAGATAGCGCCAACCTCTGCCCTCACTGGCCTTCCCCACGCTCTGAAAGCTTCCCAGGAAGGGTCTGGCCTGGCCCCAGCGGCACTCTGTAGCTGGCTGCGGGGATTGGGGCCACAGGGTCACCCGAGACACGAGGGGCCGCACCGATGGCAGTACCTCGTTGTTGTTGGAGAATTTCTCACAGGCCGTGACACACAGCTCCATGGTCTCCACTCGCATCTCCTCTGGCATGTCCGAGTGCTGGAGACAGGGTGGGGGACAAGCAGAGAGCCTTAGCCTGAGACCCGTCTTCTGGGTCGGCCTCTTGTCCCAAGCTTAGGGCACGGGCAGAGCCCAGAGAGAGGACCCATCTGCTGATGGGGCCGAGCGAAGCCTCGGGGGCTCTTACACCCGGGGCCCCTGTGCAACCAGCGCGTCCCAGCGGCACACAGGGCAAGGCGGCCGGCCCAGGCGGGAGCACGCCGGCTGCGGAGCGGGTTTCCCAGCAGCCTCAGGGCACAGCTGATGCGCTCAGGCCCGCTCTGAGGGCCCCCTGCTTTTCTTCCTGGCCCTCTCTGGGTGCCCTCCTCCCCTGGGCTCCGTCTCCACCCCGCCCCTTCTCTAGCTCCTGCTCTCCAGGGATTCCCGCCCTGCTCTGTGGACGCAGACATCTTCTCTGCGGGCAGGGTTCCCACATATTCATCCTTACTTTAATAACTTCTTTTTTGGGGCTCTGGATTCCTGTGTCCAACTGCCTATTTGCCAGCCTCAGAGGTCTGAAAGATAACGCTTGATGTACCCCACAAACCTAGTCCTCCATCTGCCCCAACTTGGTAACCGACACTGTTTCCTCTCCCACGCTCAGGACAAAACAAACCCTGGCAGTCACCCTTGGCCTGCTTTCCCTCATACCCAGCATCCAGTGCGCTGCTGAATTCCATTGCTCTACCTTCAACATCTGTCTAGAACCCTACCATGTCTTGCCACCTCTGCTCTGTGACCTGGACCCGGCTACCCTCTCTCTCCCTGCGCCTGTGCAGTAGCATCTTGGTTGGTCTCCACGCTTCCACTCGGGTTCCCTAAAATCCATTCTCCATCCGACAGCTGGAGGGCTCTTTCAGAAACATTAAACAGACCACCGGACTCCTACCCCTCTGCTGAAGGCTCTTTACTGTCTCCCTTTGAAGTCAGGATGGGATCCCCATTTCTCGCTGTGGCCCCAGGCCTGGCAGGCTGGCCGGGCTGCCACACCGACACTCACGTCCTCTGCCCCCTACTTGGCACTCATTCCAGCCACACTGGCCTTCTTCTGGTGCCTCCCAGATGCTGAGCCTGCTCAGGCTTTCCATGCCTGCTGCTTCCCCTGCCTAGAGAATGTTCTCCAGACTCTCACAAGGCGTGCTCCCTAACTTTATTCAGGTCTCCGATCAGAGAATCCTTTCCAGAAGCCAATCTTTACTCTCCAGCTCCTTACCCCACTTTATTTTTCTTCAGAGCACTTGTGACCTGAAATTATGATCTTTAAACCTTTTTTCCCCGTGGGCCAGGCCTCTGTCTTGTTCACTCCCATACCCACAGTGCCCAGAACAGCGCCTGATATGTAGTATGTGGCCTAAATTATTGTTGAAGGAATGAATGAATGGATGAATGAAAGAATGAATCACCGTGGACGCCCTCTCAGTCTCTAGAGTGGCCAGCAGAGCCCGTCATAACCTCCCAATGCAATCCTTCAGGGGACAAGCTCCCCCTCGCCTCTCTCTTTAAGGCTCTTGGGCCCTGCTGGCCACCTGCCTCCCTCCCCGGGGCCTTACCCTGACCAGAGGGAAGGTCTGCAGTCGTTTATAATCGGCCTCATCTTTCTTCCCTTCTGTCTCTCCCATGGTACTTCCACTGTGACCAGAAGGAGACAGAGATGCTTTCAGGAGGTGCTGGGACTGGTAATTAAGACACACCCAGGAGATTCAGGAAGCAGGCCCTGCCAGCTTGGTGGAAGCAGAAAATGTCTTTCCCCAAGGGGTGCTGTAGAAAACAGGAAAAATCAGGAGAAACGAGTTGGCTTAAAAACTATACATCACAAATTAGAAATGTCTCAGTAACAATCTGACACCTCCCCGTCTCAACTCCTCCACATCCTTTTCCAAATGGCCAGCAAGTCTGGAGACGGGAGGATGAGTCAACACGAGATGCTGGGACCCAGTTAAGAACACGCTGGGATGATGCTGCAAGCCCACACTGTCATTATCAAGACAAATACTGACTGCGGGCCAGGCCGAGGGTGGAGCCTTCAGCTCCCAATTAACGAACGCGGCTTCTCTGCTAGGCCACTATGTACACCATCCTTGCTCCCTGGCAGACGTGGTCAGGAAGTGAAATGTCAGGTCGTATTCAACAGCCCTGGGCTTATGGGCAAGCAAGTGCCTCCTTCTGTGGGTCCTGGCTCTAGAGGAGAAATGTGACCAGTGATGCTCTGCGCTCTCCTTGGTATGCCAGGCAGCCCGGCTCCTCTCATTCACTCCCTCAGGCCACCCTGTCCTGTCCAGCTGGCCCAGGAGTTGGGAGGCTTAGGCTTTAGTTACTGGTCCTTCCGCTCACTAGTTACGTGGTCTTGGGCCTCAGATTCCTCATCAGTAACATGAAGGTGGTCACGTCTACCTCGTGGGGCTGTTAGGAGAATCAAATGAGACGGTGTATGTCAGGCACATAGTAGGCACTCAGCAAACACCCAGAAAACTGTCTTTCCCTCTCTCTGGCCCCCAGCAGATTCACACAAGGATATGATGGAAAAGTTATAAAGCCTAATACACATGTGTAGACTTCTTTTTTCTTTCCAAATCTTATGGAAAAACAGATAGGGCTTTTCCTTAAAAGATGGGCCTGGATCCTAAATGACTGGAAGCAGTGCTTGAAACTCAGTGTTTCTCTCTATCCTACAATTCAGTTTATCCTATAGCTAACTCAAAGAACTTTTAATCTCAGGAGTACAATGAATATAAATGAAAATGAACCACCACATCATTAAGCCCCTTTTAACTATCCTTTTTGAACAAATGGGTGTCCCTGATGGCTCAGTAGTAAAGAATCTGCCTTCAATTCAGGAGCCACAGGTTTGATCCCTGACTTGAGATGATCCCCTGGAGGAGGAAATGACAACCCACTCCAGTACTCTTACCTGAAAGTCCCACAGACAAGAGGAGCCTGGCAGGCTACAGTCCATGGGGTTGAAAAGAGTTGGATAGGACTGAGTTGGCATGCAAATACAGCAAAATAATGTTATAATATTCCAACATGGCTCACATTTCCAAATAAATTTAGTTTTCACTGCACAGCCCTGGAGCCCTGAAGATGCCCTGCGTAGTAACGAACAGGTAGGTAATGATGGGTGACATTGGTTGGGATTCCTGCAGGCCAGACACTGTTCCAACTACTCCACGTGCATTTACTTGGCCCTGTGCCACCAACCACCCCATGAGTTAGGGCCTGCATGTAAGGGAGGTGTCACTACCCTGAAGGTCCCTCAGCTGCTGAGCGGCAGAGCTAGGGCTGACCCGGGATGCTCTCCAGCACAGGTGATCCTAACACCTCCTCACATCACAGCGCCTGCACACAGCAGGCACACGAGGTGGGTGCCCACACACCCTCCCCCCTGAGGCATGACCACTAGCGTGGCTCCTGAGATCCCAGAAGTGAGAGAAATGTTAGAGCTTCCCTTTTGGTGTCTCCCTGTCCAGTGCTAACTTGATCCTTGTTTGGTCAAGGCTGACCCCCCTTGAGCTTCCTGGACACTTTTTTCTGGGAGGGGCTCTCAAGTTTATTCCCGTCTCTAATGCTGCAGAAGTCCTCAGTGCTACTCCATGTGGTCGGCTCTCTTGAGCAAAACTGGAGGCCTGGCATCACCCTCCACCTGGCCCCCCCACTCTCCCCATCACCCAGGTATGCTCTGGTTTCTGATGGCTCCTCTTACCGCATCATCCAGGGCATTTGTACCACCCAGATATTAGCTGTGTCTATTTATCTCTACATATAAGCTGGCAAACGACCAAGTACGATCTCACTGTACTTTCTGCTTAAGTTTCTTTATTTCACAAAAGGCAGTGAATCATCTTGACCTTTCTCATTCCTGTTAAGGCCCCATACCCCTGTCCTCCTCGCAGTCTCTGGTAAAGGCAACTTTGTTGCCTCCTCCCCCATATCATCAAGGGGTGACAGGAGGTGGGGGCTACACTGATGTAAAAGGATTACATCCTTTGTTAGCTTTGCTGTCTCCGGAGACTTTCAAGTGGGAACAACTTATGATGCTGAAGCAGCTGCTTTAGGCCCCTTCCACCTGAATATTTCAATCTGATTCAATTTGGCCTCTGGGCTAACAAGTGCCAGCGTGGAGGGGAGCTCAGAGGCAACTGAGCCCTCGGGGACCTTAGGGTCCCTGACCACTGCTCGGACTCTGCTTCAGCACGTGAATCCTGGGTGAAACCACATTTCAGAGGTATTATAAAGTGGGAAAGCCACTGGGACAGTTTTTTTTTGGGGGGTGGGTGGGTGGGACATCAACTGATAGAGAAGAGAGGGTACAAGACTATGAGGTGGGGCATTAAGGCTAGAGCACCAGCTCTAAAACCGAACGCAGTTCTGCCCTCTTCCCTGCTTTGCAGCCTGAGGCAAGTAATTTAACCTCCTGAGTCTTGGCGTCCTCCTCTGCGAAATGGGATGAGCCCACCTTCTCCTTCTCAGGGGCTGTCGTGAACACCAAGTATATATGCAGGTGAGGTTTGGAAACTGTAGGGCCCTCTGCACGCAGCATCGAGCTGCTCTGACAGCCACCACGTGGTCAGCCAGGACTTCGTCCACGTCATTCGGCCACGTTTATTAAGGATCATGGCTACAAGTGGCTTTTCCTAACCTTTATACACACTTCTGGGGATCCAAAAGGGATCAGACTCAGCATGAAAAGGAACAGTTATAGACAAGGTGTCTCCAGATGTAAAAAGGTAGAATTTTTTATGACACTGTATCATTATAGTACAGCTATAGTCATTCAGCTCCGATTTTAAAACCCTGCTGAAGGAATGTTACCCAAAATAGCACAACTCAAGTTTTAATAACCTTATCAATCTTCCATGCAAACGGGTGTGTGCCTGACAGGTCCAGGCCAGGAAGCAGTTGCGTCAGGTCTAAAAGAGAGCCCTTCAATAATTGAAGTGTGCTCCCGGCCAGGGCACGCCAATCTGCTGGGTAGCAGAGCTCGACTCTCCCCGGGGCCCGTCTGGGCACACAGAGCCAGCGTCAGCCTTGCTCCCTCTCTGCCCTTTATTCTCCTTCTCACCCAAGGGCCCTTCTGGAGCCTTACACAGCCTCGCCTGGGTCTGACGCGAGGCTTCTCCTCGGCAACGAGCTGGGCTCCTCATCTCATCCTCTTGTCAAAGTCTGTGTCCTTTGTTCTTTTGTGGCACTGACCTCAGTCAACATTTATTCTTTTGCTTCTGAAATGTTTGGGAAAAATCCTGAAGTAGGTTAGGGGATGTCGGAAGGAGGAAGGAAAAATGAACGAATTCTGGGAAACAAGGCCAAAAGGGTCTGCCAGCAGGCCCCTCACCACTCCCTCCAGCCACTCAGCACCTGGAACGAGCTTGGTTCATAGACCACAGCTTGCCGCCTTGACCTCTTTCCAGCAACAGAGAGATGCGTGGAGCACAATGTTATGGTTATGAGTACAGGCTCCACAGGAAGGTCTGGCTTCACACCTTGGACTGTCTCGGATAAGTGTTTACCTCTCCAGGCCTCAGCTTTCTCATCTGGAAACTGGGTCTAAGAACAGACTCTACTTCACAGTCAATGTCCACTTTTGTTACTGGCGTGGGAGGAAGCATCCTTCTTCGAATCCCAGCCAACTAAACAGCGAAATGCTCAGGCAAACAAACCAACACTCATTGAGCTCCCGCTCTGCGCTGTTAGTTTCTGAGCCAGGAAGGAGTCACAAGGGAATTCTGCAAACACAGTTGGGCCAGGGGGCTGTGGTGGAGTGAGAGAGCAGTTTTCACACCTGCTGTCTCATTTCATCCCAGAACAACCTTTGGGGCAGTACCCGCTCACAGTTCTCAGACAAGGCACCTCAGAGAGGTCTGGGGGCTGGCCTGGGGGGACACAGCCAGCAATGACACGGCCAGCATCGGAATCCTTATCTATTCATCTCTACTTTCTGTGCTTTCTCTCCTGTCCTGAGCAAGTAGGAGACAAGACAGTAACACAAACAACGTCCATCCTTGGCAGCTGGCGGTCCACACTCCTGCCCACACAGGCCTGCTGGTTCCGATCGTAGTGAGGCTACACACACCCTCAGGATCTCGGACATCCTCCTGCACTTCCCTGACAAGTCCGCCCTCTGCCTTCTGGCAAACAAAAGGTGAAGCTTGTAAGGTGAGGAGAAAGGAACCTGAGGACTTGAAGGCAGCATCTAAGATATCGGGGAGGTCAGAAAACAACATGGACCATCTAGGTTTCACCATCAGTTTGAAATGCATCATCTACTATAAGAGAAAGTTTCAAGAGTAAGAAAGAGATGACTGCAGGATAAGGAACAGTCCTCAAGAAGGCAGTTACCTTTCATGTATACAAGGGTTTTGTTTTGTTTTTTCACATCCCCCTTATCCTTTTTCATTTCACTGAGGTCTGGTGAAAATGTCTGATGTGCCTTAAACCAGGGGGAGGGAGGGAAAGAAAGATGGCGAGATGGAGAGGTAGCGATCAAGACATTTTCTTTATGTATAAGATGATGTAATAAACCATGCTGACTCACATGGTACTCCCTCACGGACATACCCAAGTTTGGATGCAATCCAAAAACTTTAGTCAAGATACAAAGTACAACAAATAGCATTAACTATCACTGTCATCACAAGGGAACAGCTGCTTACTACAGACAGCAGATTACTAAGTCTCTTACTTGCCCTTTCCCCACCCCCCTTCTCTTTCACACCTACTCCCCCCTTTCTCACTCAAGAGAACAGATTTGAACGTAAGTGACTAAGAATGATGTTATCACAAAAATAAACTGGAATTAGCACTGAGTTACTTTTTAAAAAAATAAAATCATTCATAATCATTAATTACTGGTGATGTCTCATAGCCAGTCACGACTCAGCAGTGCGTCCTGAGTCCAGACAATCTCCTGGGGATGAAGGACTTGCTCTGCTGTCCTGCAGATGCCCCCAGAGCAGCGTCCAGTGTCTGGCACATGGCAGAAGCTCAACAAATATCTAAACTCTAATTAAGCTCTATCAAATGCATTCAATAACATCTATTGAGCACTGACCTTGAGCAAGGCAACAGGATGGGTGTTTTATGTAGAGGATCTCATTTACTCCCCCTAAGAACTCCATCAGACAAGCACTATTATGCCTACTTCCCTGATGATCATTCAGGCTGAGCAAAGCAAAGTGACTTCCCACCCAGCTAACAAATGGATGAGCCAGGATGCACTCAGCCATATATGACTTTAGGACTAAGCTTTTTCAACGGCTCTGCTATAGGTAAGAGAGAGTCTCTGCTTTCAAGGAGCATACAATCTAGTATGAGGGAACAAGATACATACACAAGGAACTAACAATGGTTCATGGCAGAGAACAGGAAGTGCCACCAGACAGACACAGAACTTGAGGAAAGAGGAGAATTCTGGAGGACAGGGAAGAGGACAGTGAGAGTTTGGTGGCAGAGGCAGCATTTGAGTCAGATCTTAAAAGGTGAGTGGGAATCCTGACTGGTGGGCAAGGTGAGGAAGACATTCAAGGCAGAGTGATGAACGAACACAGTGATGTGGAAGCAGAAAGCTCAAAGTGTTTTATGGGAAAATCCCCACAGTCCGATTTGGCCAGAGGACAGAACCTGGCAAATGAGAAGAGAGGAGGCATGCTGGGAAAGAGGCTGGGATGGGATTGTGGATGTAGAGAAGAGCCCTGAAACCCAGGCTTAAGAAATATGGATATTTTTAGTGGAGAAAGAGAGGCCCTTTGGAGGTCTCCTGGGCACTGGTGACATGGCTGTGTTTTGACAATTACTCTGGTGAACTGGGTTAACAGGAGGAGAGACTGGGGGTAGGAACACCAGTTAGGAAGCTATAGCGATGGTCTGGGTGATAGGCATTAAAAACTTGAACCAGGATGATGGCTTCAGGCATGGAGAGACTATGAGATCCTTGCAGAGGCAGAACCAAAGACGTTACATTGCCTAAGTGGGATGAGCATGGCAGAGGGGCAGATGCTGCCCCAGGAGGATGGTGATCTAACTGAGAGAGACAGGAGAATTCAGGTAGAACAGATGGACAGACAGAGATGCGGGCCGCTTTGATGTTTGAATTACTGAGTTTAATTTGTTGGTGAGATATGCAAATAGAGTTATTTCCTCAGGAGCAGGGGATCACAGAATCATGGATTACCAGGGGCAGGAGGGGAGCCGTCAAGTCCAATCACTACATCAATAGAGCAATTTCTATTCCAACCCCCACCCCCAAAGTCTCCCTAACCATGGAAGCCCAGGAGAAATATCTGAACTGGAGTTGTGAATTTGAGGGTAAAATGGAGAAACAGGGTGATTCTCAGAGGGAGGGAAATGCATGAAAATATGAGACAAAGAAAGGAAGTTCATATTATTCTCAGAATCCCCCGAGGAGATGTGCTATAGTATCCTAATTCTACAATCAGGCTGGACTCCAGGGAGATCAGAGAACTTGCTAGGGTCCTGTAGCTGGGAATCCAAATTAGGTTTGCCAAGTCCTTTTCTCCGGGGAGAGTGAAGGGAAGTGTAAGGAAAGAGGCGTGACTTACAGTACACAGGGAAGCCTGGTGTACTGCAGTCCATGGGGTTGCAGAGTCGGACAGGACTGAGCGACTGAACAACAGAAACAACAACAAAGTCCTTCTCACTACACTCCAAACTTCCCCTGGGGATCATGTCCTAGGGGAAGTCTACAGTTGGGTCAAATAATCATATCTGGAGCTTCAGAGTCAAAGAGACCTTAGGGATCATTCAACCTAACTTCTCATTTGCAAGTAAGGAAACTGAGGCCCAAAGAGGGAAATGACCAGCCTCGACTCCCAGACAGTCGTCAACTGTCCAACTCAAGCGGTCTGGGAGGAGGCGATGGCGACCACCGGCCCAGCCGCGGGAGGAGGGGGTTAGTCTGCGAATAACAGGGGATCAAGGTGCAGGGGGAGTCGGGTTAGAGAGGACGGGGGAACGTGAAGCTGGAGGGGATCTCAGGAGGGCCTGCAGAGTAGCGACGGCGAAACTGTCTCCACAGAGCTCGCAGGTCCCCGAAGTGGTGGCGGTGGTGGTGGTGGGCGGGGGGAATGGGGGTTGGGAGGATCTGGAACTGGGGACCAACAGGCAGGAGGCTGAGGTGGGGCCTCCGCGGTGGGCGAGGCCCCGCCCTTCCCTCAATGCCTCCCGGCCCCCCTTCGGGCCGACCCTCCCCACCCGGTTGCCCGCCGCACCCCGTGGCCTCACCTGCTCCCGAGGGGGCCGGAGCTAAGGCCTCAGCGAGCGCACCCCCGCCAGGGTTGTCAAGGAGCGAAACAAGAGTGTCTTAGCAACAGCAAGGAAGTCCTGCCCTCTCACCGGACGTTACGGGACTGTTACTTCTTATTGGTGAATCAAGGTGTCAATCAACACTGAAGGGCCCTACAACGCAGACTGTAAGGAAAGAGGCGTGACTTACAGATTGGGGGCGGGGCTTCACTTATAGTTGTCCTAAGTGGGCCTGAGGAGTCGGGCAAAACAGAAGTTCTCATTTTAGAGAAACTTGGAAGACCTGCATTATCTGGAGAGTTTCTTTTAGTCATTTGAAACAGCAAGCGCAACTTGTTGGTGTCCTGACACTAATAGGCCACACTTACTGTAGAAAGCGAAGAACTAAAGAGCCTCTTGATGAAAGTGAAAGAGGAGAGTGAAAAAGCTGGCTTAAAACTCAACATTCAGAAAACTAAGATCATGGCATCCAGTCCCATCACTTCATGGCGAATAGACTGGGAAACAGTGGAAACAGTGTCAGACATTATTTTCTGGGGCTCCAAAATCACTGCAGGTCGTGACAGCAGCCATGAAATTAAAAGACACTTGCTCCTTGGAAGAAAAGTTATGACCAACCTAGACAGCATATTAAAAAGCAGAGACATTACTTTGCCACCAAAGGTCCGTCTAGTCAAAGCTATGGTTTTTCCGGTAGTCATGTATGGATGTGCGGGTTGGACTATAAAGAAAGCTGAGTGCTGAAAAACTGATGTTTTTGAACTGTGGTGTTGGAGAAGACTCTTGAGAGTCCCTTGGACAGCAAGGAGATCAAACTAGTCCATCCTAAAGGAAATCAGTCCTGAATATTCATTGGAAGGACTGATGCTGAAGCTGAAACTCCAATACTTTGGCCACCTGATGTGAAGAGCTGACTCACTGGAGAAGACCCTGATGCTGGGAAAGATTGAAAACAGGAGGAGAAGGGGACGACAGAGGATGAGATGGTTGGATGGCATCACCGACTGGATGGACATGAGTTTGAGTAAGCTCCAGGAGTTGGTGATGGACAGGGAAGCCTGGTGTGCTGCAGCCCTTGGGGTTTCAAAGAGTCAGACACAACTGAGCGACTGAACTAAACTGAACTGAACAAAAGCCTCATATTACGTAGCATCATGTAGGGCTTTTGGATGAGTATTGCACCTGGTTCTCTCCACAATTCTTTTAGGTAATAGTATTTGTAACCACATCTTTCTGAACTAAGGTTCAGAGAGGTTAGATAGTTTGTAAAAGGAAGAAAATCAAGGTTAAGTTCCTGGAGAAGGAACCCAGGGCTCTTGCACTGCAGCGCACCCTCATAGAGCTGCCTCAACCTGGTCTGTAGGAGGCACTGTAGCATCTGACTTAAAGATACAGTTGTCCAGAGCCTGCCTTTTCTTTCCCTTAGGAGAAATTAATCTGATGTATTAGTACAATTAGGGAGAAAAGAAAAGGGGGGAGGGGAGAGAACCCTGCAGATTCAAGGTTATGATTGGTGGATCAAAGGGTCAGTGAAGTACTTCATATTTTAAACATTTGCCCTCTCATGATGGGCACTCTGAGTGGAGCCCCACTTTGCATTCATTGGCACTTGCTGGGAACTTGGCCCTCACCAGGTGCTAATGATTCAGAGAGGAGTAAGGTGGGGACCTTGGTCCCAGAGAAAGCATGGTCCAGTGCGAGGAAAGCCATGTCAGCAAACAGAGTAATTCATTCTACCTGAGTTCTGATGGAGGTGTGGGCAAGGTCCTGGTTCTCTCCAAGGAGGGAGTAACTAACTCAAAGGAGGTGGTGTTTGAGTTGACTGAGTCTAAGATGACTAGTAGGCTAATGAAGGTGGGAAAGCAGAGTTCCCTGGGAACTTCTGGTGGCTCCAGGAGGCCTGGGTAGAGGATGAGGGGGTGGTGAAGAGTCTGGAGGTGAAGATGCAGAGGGAAGTAAGAGTTTTTTGTTTGTTTGTTTTTGGCTGCTCTGCATGGCTTGCGAGATCTTTGTTCCTCGACCAGGGATTGAACTCGAACCACAGCAGCAAAAGTGCTGAGTCCTAACTACTGCACTGCCAGGGAATGCTGGGAAGTAGGGTTTTGAATGGCAGTTAGGGAGGTGAGGTGAGAGTGGGGAAAGTAGCTGCTGGAGGGTTGTAGATGGGGCAGAAACATGGGCAGATTTGGGTTATGGATGGTTACCTAGATGGAGAAGATGGCAGACTGGATTTGAAATAGGTAGGTGAAGGCAGGTGCAGCAGGTTTAGTTTTGAGACTTGCAAGTTTGAGGTTCCCTAAGCCTTTGGCGACTCCCAGCTTGCCTCCCTGGTATGTTCTGGGGTCCATGGAACATCTGATTCAGCCTCCAGATTCTCTGAATCCTCTTTGCCAAGTTCCTCCAGGAGATGCAAGGTGGCCTTTGAGGGGGATGAAGCTCTTGCTTCCGCCTCTCACCCAAACTTCTCCCCAAAGGGGTCCACATTTTCTCTTTCTCACCTCCCATTCATTCTGCAGCCCACTGCAGTCTGGCTTCCACTCCCACGATGCCACCAAAATCCTTTCTTCCATGGTTACCAGTGACCTCCTGAAGAGCAGAAAGCAATAGACTCTTGTAGTCTTTATCTTACAGGACCCATCCCCTCTGCTGGGGTAAAATTGTCGACTAAACTCATCTTCAAAGAAGGCTGCAGAGCCACTGAACTGACAATTATTCCATTGTCAATGTCCCTGTAGATTCTGATGGCTTCTGTGTTTCTCTCTCCAGATTAGGCTTCTCCTTGGAGTTATAGGTCTAAATATCCAGCTGCCCCTTGACTGTCTCCACCAGAATGTCCCACAAACCCTCTATACTCAGTGTAAACTGAATCCATCATCTTCCTCCAAACACCTCTCCTGCATCCCCATCTTGATCAATGGCATTAACCCCACTCCCAGTTGCTTCCATCAGAAATCAGGGAATCTGGGACTTCCCTAGTGGTCCAGTTGTCAAGAATTGTCCACCTTCCAGTGGACGGGATGTGGGTTCAGTCTCTGATGGGGGAACTAAGATCTCCCATGCCTTGTGAGACAACCAAGCCTGTCAGCCACAATTACTGAACTCACTTGGTCTGGAGCCCCTGTGCTGCAACTAAGACCTGAAATGGCCAAAAATAAATAAATATTTAAAAATAATAGAATAAAAAAGAAATCAGAGAATCTTGTCCTTCTCCTGTCTCACGACCATCACCCACCTGAAATCAATCATGAGCCTTCTGATTCGACTCCTGTGTTCTGCTTACAGCCCCTTCGGGATGGCACTCCTCATAGACACAGCACCGCCATCCCACCTGTATTATTGCAACAGCCTCCTAATAGGAATGGCTGATTGCAGTCTTGCCCTTCTCTGATCCACCCTCCATAACACAGTCAGCGTGATACTTCTAACACTGAAATTTCACTACTGCATTTCTTTTCTTTTTTTTTTTAAATATGTATTTATTTTGGCTGCACCAGGTCTTAGTTGCAGCATGCAGAATCAGGTTCCCCAACCAGGGCTCAAACCCAGGTCCCCTGCACTGGAGCTCAGTCTTAGCCACTGGAGCACCAGGGAAGTCCTTCCCTTCCTCTCTTTAACAACTGCTTCCCTCCCTCCACAGTTGCTCATTGCCTACCAAGTGACATCCAGGTGTGTGGCCTGGCATTTGAGGCTGGCCCCTACCATAGTGTAGCCTGTGGGCGCCTCCGTCTCCTTCTGTGTTTTATGCCCAAACCACCCCAGCTCTCCACACACTCCATGCCATTCCTCACCTCCCTGCATCCTCTCTGCCCACATTCTGCCTCTGCCCATCCCTCCTTTTGATTCTAGTCATACACTTTTGGTCTTCTCTTGCACACATTGTGATCCTGTCACTTGCAACCAGAAAAGTCCTCTGTATTCCCATCTCATCCAGGGCACGTGCGTGTCACTTCTCTTCTCCACTGTTTTCTACTCGACTTTAATTCTCTGTCCTTCCCTGTGAGCTTCCTGAGAGCAAGGACTTTGCCTTGTTCATCTCCACATTGCTGTGTTTCACACAGGACCTAGCAGAGAGTACGTGCTTAGTAAATGTTTCATAAATAAATGAGGTAGATAGGATCCTACCCTGCTTCTTGAGACTCAGCTCACATCGATCCCCAAGATCCAGCCTATGTCCTGGCTGTACCCTTTCATGCACTGCCCCTGCTGTTTAGAATGGTTAATGATGGAGACCCTGGAATCAGTTAGCAATTGCATTGGCTGCAAGTCATAGATAATAGAAAAATCATGATTTAAGATGACACACATTTGTTATTCTTACAGTTCTGGAGAATAACAGTGGGTCTCAGTAGGCTAAAATCCAGCTGTCCCCAGGGTTGTGTTCCTTTCTGTGTCTCTGCAGAAGGCTATTTCTTTCCCTTTTCCAGTTTCAAGAGATGTCCTGCCTTCTTCTGACACAGACTCTTCGGCCTCTTTCATTTCTGAGGACCCCTATGATTTCCTTGCGCCCAACCAGATAATCCCCATTAATCTCTTTATTTCATGGTCATCTGGTTAGCAACATTAATTCTATCCACAAACTTATTTCCCCCTGCCACAGGAGAACATAGTCACAGGTCCTGGGGGATCAGGATGTGGACATCTTTGGAGGAGGGGCATTATTTTACTCCCTATAGTCAGTATGGGTAGAATTTTCACACATAATTGAAGAGTGTCTATTCTGTAGTTGCTCTGTTAGGTCAAGTCTGTTTACCATTTTGTTCAGATGTTCTATCAATTCAGTTCAGTCTCTCAGTTGTATCTGACTCTTTGTGACCCTGTAGACTGCAGCACGCCAGGCCTCCCTGTCCATCACCAACTCCTGGAGCTTGTTCAAACTCATGTCCATCAAGTCAATGATGCCATCCAACCATCTCATCCTCTGTCATCCTCTTCTCCTCCTTTCCCAGCATCAGGGTCTTTTCAAATGAGTCAGTTCTTCGCATCAGGTGGCCAAAGTATTGGAGTTTCAGCTTCAGCATCAGCTTCAGCATCAGGACTGATTTCCTTTAGGATTGACCGGTTTGATCTCCTTGTAGTCCAAGGGACTCTCAGGAGTCTTCTCCAACACCACAGTTCAAAAACATCAGTTTTTCAGCACTCAGCTTTCTTTATAGTCCAACTCTCACATCCATACATGACTATGGGTAAAACCATAGCTTTAACTAGACAGACATTTGTTGACAAAGTAATGTCTTTGCTTTTTAATATGCTGTCTAGGTTGGTCATAGTTTTTCTTCCAAGGAGCAAGCATCTTTTAATTTCATGACTGTGGTCACCATCTGCAGTGATTTTGGATGCCAAGAAAATAAAGTCTGTCACTGTTTCCATTGTTTCCCATCTATTTGCCATGAAGTGATGGGACTGGATGCCATGATCTTAGATTTTTGAATGTTGCATTTTAAGCCAGCTTTTTCACTCTCCTCTTTCACTTTCATCAAGAGACTCTAGCTCTTCTTCGCTTTCTGCCATAAGGGTGGTGTCATCTGCATATCTGAGGTTATTGATATTTTTCCCGGCAATCTTGATTCCAGCTTGGACTTCATACTTATACTGAAATATTTTTCTTCTGCTAGCCCTATAAATCATTTAGATAGGTATGTTAAAGTATCTCACTACAATTATGGATTTGTCAACTTTTCCTTTTGTTTCTATCAATTTTTACTTTATATAAAAGACCCTGATGCTAGGAAAGATTGAGGGCAGGAGAAGGGGACAACAGGGGATGAGATGGTTGGATGGCATCACTGACTCAATGGACACGGGTTTGAGTGGACTCCAGGAGTTGGTGAAGGACAGGGAGCCCTGGTGTTCTGCAGTTCATGGGGTCACAAAGAGTCGGGCACAACTGAGCGACTGAACTGAAATGATAACTATAAAGCTGTGTTGACACACACATGCAAATTTATAATTATCTCTTCCTAAGAGACTGACTCTTTATCATCATGAAATGGACCTTCTATCTCTAGCAGTACTTCTTGGCTTTAAGTCTACTTTGAACTAAGTATAGCCACATCAATGCTCTTTGTTCATTTATTTGTTTTTGGCTGAGCTCTGTGGCGTGTGGGACTGAAGTTCCTTGACAAGGGCTGGAACATAACAGCCTGCATTGAAGCCTGGAGTTTTAACCACTGGACTGCCAGGAAAGTCCCTACATCAAATTTCTTTGAATTAGTGTTTGCATGGTACATATTTTTCTATCCTTTTAATTTCAACCTTTCTTTAGACTTATTTTAAAGTCCAATTTTACAATATTAATATTTTCATTGGAATATTTATCTTCAAATTTAATATAATTAGCCACTGACATTAAATTTAGGTTTAAATCAATAGCTTCATTATTTCCTACTTATCCCTCCCTTTCTGTGTTCCTTTTTCTTTTTTTCCTTTTCTGGCCTTCTTTGGATTTTAATTATTCTATTTTTTTCTCCTATAGTTAACTTGTTAGTTACATAATTTTTTTTACAATCTTTTTATTGATTACCCTAAGAGAATTCAATATTGATACTATGCTTGTTAAAGTCAAACATAAAGTTAATACTTTTGCTATTTTCAGGACCGTGCAAGGACATTAGGGTATTTTAGTTGCATTTACCCACTTTTTAATTCTGTTGCTGCCATGAATTTTAAAGATCACAAGACATGACTTTTTCCAAATCAATATTAACTTAGATTTACCCACATATTCCCCTTCTCGTTTGTTCTTCATTGGAATTTCCATATTTCCTTTTCCTTTCCATTTTCCCCTTCTCCCTAAAAGTCTATCCTTTAAGAGAAACTCCGTTGATAACAAAAAGCCTTGGTGATAAATATTCTGTTTTGTTTTTGTTTGAAAACATCTTTTTGTCATCTTTCTTGTGGGATCCTAGTTCCTCGACCAGTGATTGAACCCCAGCCTCAGCAGTGACAGTGTGGAGTCCTAACCACTGGGCTGCAGGGAATTCCCAATGTCATCTTCATTTTTGAAGGGTCTTCAATGAATGTGGAATTCTAGAGTGGCAATTACTTCCTTTCAGGATGTTATTGTCTTCCTTTTTCCATGCCTTCTCTTCAGAAGTTAGCTGTTGCTCTGGTCATTGCTCCTGGGAAGGTCATGTATCTTTTTTCTCTGGGACCTTTTAAGAAAGTCCCAGTTATGGTTTTCTTTGTGTTTCTCATCCTTGAAGTTCCCTGAGATTCTACTTATTTGTTTTGGCTATGCTAGGTCTTCGTTGCTGTGTGCGGGCTTTCTCTAGTTTCGCTGAGTGGGAGGCCTTCTCTAGTTGTGCAGATTTGTCATTGCAGTGGCTTCTCTTGTTGCAGAGTGTGGGCTCCAGGGCATGCAGCCTTGAGTAATTGTGGTGCAAAGGCTTAGCTGCCCCATGGTGTGTGGAATCTTCCTTCACTAGGGATGGAAACTGTGTACCCTTGGAAACATTGTCTATTCAAATTTGATTTCTGTCCTATTGGCTCCCTCCCTTTCTGGAGTTCCTCATATTAGAGCTTTTCATTATGTCCCATATGAATGTTATGCTTTCCCCCCTCGCTGTACTTTCGGTTCTTTCCCCTCAGCCTTCTTTTGAGATCTCTGATGGAGTGCACAATTCCTTCTTCAGCTGTGTTTGATCTGCTGTTGGATCTATATAATAAGCTCATAAGCTCAGTTAATGTATCTTTCAGTTCTAGAATTTTCATTAGATTATGTTTTAGTTTACAGTTCTCTTTTGAAATTCTATTTGTCATCTGAATTCTTAGATATATTGACCATGATTATTTTCAATGGCTGGGTCTCATAACTCCACTGTATGAATCTCCTATAGAGATTTTTTAAAATTAAACTTTTAATTTTGAGACAATTATAGATTCACATTAAATTGCAAGATAATAGAGCCTATGTTCCCTTTCTAGTTACCATCAATGGTAACATCTTACAAAGCAATAATACAGTTTTATTACCAAGATACATTGATACAATATTATTCCGGTTTCTGCAGCTTTCCTTGAACTCATGTGTATGTGTGTGGATGTGAGTGTATGTGCCTGTCTTGCATATAGTGTATTTATTTACTTACATGCAGTTTTTATCACATGTGTAGGGCTATTAGCCCTTAAAAATTTTTTTCCCTCTTGATTTTCAGTGATTCAGTTTTGTCTCCAGATATGTCTGATCATTTCTTGTGGACTGCCAAACCGTGTGTGGCAAAAATATATGAGTTTGGATGATGCTATCTTCCTCCAGAGAGAATTTACTAGCTGGAAAGGAAGAAACGCCCCGTGGAGAGCTCTGACCATGGATGTAAAATGAGAGCACACAGCAGAACCCTGTGCTTTTCCACATCAGCCTTTAGACATGTAGGTGCTGGCAGGAAGCAGGTAGACAGCGGTATTTAACCATGGTTGGATGGTGCCAGCTGAGTGGGACAGAGGGAAAGAGGGTGTTGTAAGTAAACCAGTAGAAGAGAGGCTAAACAAAGCAAATCTGCTGGCAGCTTCATTTTGCTCAGTGGTAAGTAATGAAAAGCAATGTTTTAAAACAAATCTGGATTTGTTCTGGAGTAGAATGCAGAAAGCACAGGAGTTTTTCAGATTACTCAGTGGACGTCAAATATGGTTTTCCTGTTTGAAGTGCTGCTTCCAGCTATACCCCTTGCTTCGTGGGGGTAAGTTCCTCTTGTTGGAAGTTTGGGAAACTTTGGAAAAGCCTGAGAAGGCTGTTCTGCTGGTGTGACTTCCTGTAACCCCAGACTGGCCCCCCAGATGGTCCCAGGGACCGTCTGAGAACAAGGTCTAACCAGGAGCAGTGACAATACTGATGGGGCAGAGGGTGGAGGCTGTGCCCGAGGTGGTCTGCACGGGGAGGGCTGGGGACCAGGTCAAGACCTCTCAGGGAGCCCTGGAGGGGGTGGATGGGGGTAGCAGACCCTGACACTGAGAGTCAAGTCTAGAGTCTCTGACATGAGTCACAGGAGTCCAGGTAGACCATCGGGAGGGGACAGGTTGAAATACACCAGGGCTCCTCCCACTCCACCACCCCATCTCCCCAGGACCCCAAGGGAGGCTCTGGGTACCCAGGCAAGTAATTCAGGCAGATTGGGTCTCAGGGAACAAGTCAGGAACCTGGGAACCCATAACTGGGGCATGAGGTGGGGATGAGGTGTTAGGAACGAGGCCAAAGCCCAGTTATCAGAACTGGGACACTTTCCATGTGGGACCTGTGTTCTTTACATCCTTCCTGCAGAAATCCTGGAAACAGGGGTGTGTCTGCCCGTGGGACCTGGCAGAGCCTGTCAGGTTAGGGGGGCACAGGCAGGGTTGGGTAAGGCTTTGGCACAGTGAGGTGGCATCCCCTCTGTCTTTGCCTATTGCCCTGCTCCAAGTAGTAGTCACTTCATTCTTGCCCAGCACCCCCGGGGTAGCCCCACCTTTGCAAGAAGAGCCTCAGAGTAAACATCACATTTATTTTGGACATTCAAATTTACAAAAACAAAAAGTAACAAAACCCATAACATAGCATACACACACACGCGCGCGCGCACACACACACATACACACATATGTTGCATCTCATGTCACTTTATGTACAAAACCAGGCGGGGTGGGGGAGGCGGGTTGCCAGTAGGATGCACTAATTTCACAGTGTCTGACAGCTCAACATGCTCGTTCACTGCTCAGCCTGGGCCCACATGAGCCCCTTCCCCACCCAGTAGGGTCAGGGGCCAGGGGGAGGGTTTTGGAGTGGCAGGCAGTTGGGACAAAGACGGTGAAGAGAATAAGTCCATCTTTTGGGGGGGCGCGGTGTCCCTTCCCCAGTTTGCTCAGAGCAAGAATGCTGGGAAATATAGTAAAGAGGGGAACCATTTGAGGGGGGGCTAGGACCATTGCATCATGGAGCTAGCACTGAATGCAGAGTCAGAAAGCTGGGTTCAGGTCTCCCAGTATCCTGGCTGGGTGGCCCCGAAGACTGCTCATCCTTCCTGGGTCCTAGCATCTTCATCTGTAAAAAGAGGGCTTTGGAGCCCTTCCTGCCCACACCTGTGGTCCCAGATCTTGCTCAGATATGGCAAGGTGATCGGCCTCTTGGGATGCTGGTTAGGGGTGCCATGTGCCACAAGGTGGGAAAATCTGGCAGATAAAGAGCTGTGAAGCACCCGGCGCAGGGCTGGGCCCAAAGCAGGGGTTTGGGAAGGGTCAGCTTTCTCCCCTTTGCAGCCTGGGACTCTTGGGAGACACCCAGCTTCCGCTCCCTTTTCAGCTCTCCTGGAAACTCCAGCCAGTGAGAGACAGGCTGGGCTGTGAGCACCCTGCACAGGGACGTGCTCCCTGAAGGGGCTGAGAACCCTCCCTTGGCCTCACCCAAGGGGACCCTAGCCCAGGGGCCAGTCCATCCCTCACCTCTGTGTTCCTCTGGGTCGGGGTGAACGGGCTCAGGAGCAGTGGATGGCTAAATCCCACTCCACAGGCAATGGTAGTATCTGTCCCTTCAGGCTGAAGAGTGGGTCTTGGATGTCACTGATTTTGAACTCTGGGCTCCATCACTTGTGGGCTGATTGACATGGGCAGGTTACTTAACCGTCTGGGCCTCCATTTCTCTACTTGTACAATGGCGCTAAGAACAGTCCTACTTAGAGCTGTTGTGAGGGTGAATGAGTTGATCCCTGTGAGGTGCCCAGCATGGCAAGGTTACAAGGGTGTAACAGACATGGTTCTAGCCCTTTTCAGCTGGGAGTAGCTCAAGGACGCAGCTGAGCACCTCTGCTCCTCCCCATCTTTTTGGCTGTGCCTGGGAGTAGCTGAAGGTCAAAGCTGGAGTCCAAACAACAGGCATTCAGCAAAGAAGGATAATCAGTAGACGGAGGAGTGGGGACGTGGGACATTCATCATTCTGGAATGGAAACAGGGACCCAGGCCACTCACCGATGGCCCAGACTCAGAGCCTACACGGCAACATCTCTGGTTTTGTTCCTGTTCCCTCTGGAGGGCTGACCAGGGTGATCCAGCACAGGTCAGAAGGCTAACGATCACCATGACAAAGCATAAAGGACTTGGGGTGATGTCTCTGGGTGGGCTCAAGTGACCAAACAAGTTCTATCATCTCCTTCCTAAGACTCTTTCTTTCCCCCCAAGGCCTCCACAAAAGCTGCTCCCTTAAAGACAATAACAGAAACCCAATAAAGCCCAGTGTTCCTGAAATCTAAGTTCCAAATTTTGCCGTCACCCCAGCAACGGCGTATGTCATTATGAGATGCTTGACCCAGCACTGGGGCTGATGTCATTGGCTGTTACCAGGGCAACTAGATCTCAGCAGGTTCTGGCTAAAGTGCGCCATCCCTCCTTCTAGGGGGAGTTGGGCTGGAAGAGCTGAATGGTCTATTTGCGCTCTTGAAATGGAAACGAGGATCTGGGGGTTGGAAGAAACAAGTCTTGCACAAGCCTCCATGGCCCTGCGCCCCACAGTCTGTAGCTCAGGCACTGTGCCTCAGGCTAAGTGGATGTGGGGAGCAGAGACAGGGAACCAAAGGAACAAAAAGCCACCAGCGCCCATCTGACTTAAATAGTCAACAGCTGTCCAGACACCCGGTAGGTGACTGGGGAGGGACCCCAGTGTTCTCAGCTCTCCATTCCTGCCAGAGTGCCTGGAGATCACACCTCTCCCACCCTACCTTCCAGGGGTCAAGGGTGGGAATGCCAAGATGTCTGTTTCGTTCAGCAAAGTGGTCCAATGTTGAAAAGCATTGTTGGAATGTTGGAAAGCATTCTGACCCCTCAGATGTCCATCCTCTTAGGTTTAGGCTGGACTCAAAGACTCTCACGGGCAAGAAGTATGGTGTGGGGGAAAGAGCACTGGGTTCTAGTCCTGGCTCGGCTCCACTGAGCTGTGTGATCCTGTGCAAGTCACTTGCCCTCTCTGAGCGCCTCCTCATATGAGCAACAAGAGGTCAGTCTGGGTGGCTTTTCTCAGCTCTGATATTCTTCCACTGTCTTGGGGGAGCCGGTGGGGACTCAAGGGTAGGGCCCAGGTAAGCCACCAGCCCTTTGAAACACTCAGATGGGCAAGGGTGCCAGGTGGGGGCAATCCAGAAGAGCTGACCTTAACAATCTGTGTATGAGGTTGGTCTGCTTTGACTCTTGCCCCTTGCCCTTGACTCTCTGGAACCAGCTGCTGACCCTGACCCATGCCTAGCCAGACCCCATCTGCTGCCCAGTCCCAGGGTCTGCCCCTGCTATGCCCTTTGATCTCTAGACAGGTTCTCAGGCTTGTCCCACCCTACCCACCTGGAATCATAGACCATGTCACTTTTGATCTGGAGAGCTCTCGGAAATGACCAAAGCTCGCAAATGAGGACGGCCAGCTGGGAGAGGACAGGGACTGACAGCAGACTACACAGAAGGCTGGCAGCAGAGAAGACCAGGAACCAGGGGCTCCTTTTCCTCCTCCAGAGCTCTGTATGCCGCTCCACACTTCTCTCTGCCCTCTCTGTTTCTTTCCTTCCCCAAAGGCTGAAGGGCCATGCAGAGCGGGTCGGTATTGTGACTCTGCCAGAGCCTGGGTCTCCTGGAGCACATGTCTCTGTCCCACGCTGTCCCCTCTGTCCCTTGCTGTCCCCAGCCCAGGCTGAAGTGGTCCAGGCCCTGTTCTGGTCACAGAAGGGGCAAGGTGACCATGCCAGTGGATGCAGCCATGGGTGGGGCTCCTGAGATCTTGGTCCTCAACCCTCCAGGCTGGAGCTGGGAAGGGAATGTCCTGCAAATTGAGGTGGGGCTGGGCCAGGCATGGAACCAACATTCAAAGCAACCATTCGGCACACAAAGAAACAAAGAGGAGGAAGAAAGGGCGCAGGTGGGGGTGGGGGATGGGGGGAGAAGCTTCATCAAGATTCCCCTGCTTTTAACTGGCAGCCGGTAGAAAGATGGAAAGGGGTGAGTCCGCGTCTCCTGTGTGATTCTGTCATTCTCTCTCAGCTGGGGGACAGCTCCACAGCCCACAATGGCCTTGAAGAGGTAAGGGACACGCCTGCCTCATGGAGGAAAGGGGACAGATAACCATCCCTGCCACTGAGAGAGTGGGCCCTTCACCTATACACAGCCCCATGGATGGTGCTATGAGACCCGTGGAGTCAGCTGTGGCTGATGGGGAAGGGGACATGGGGTGAGAGATGGCTCAACTCTAATGCCAGCTACGGGGGAAGAGCCATGGGTGCTGCGATGCACCCCCTGCCAGGCCCTGGACTCACCCCAGGCTTGACCTCTTGACTCGAGCTGCTTGTCCCCATTCAAGTGGGATCAGGGGACAGCCATCAAGGGCAGGGCGTTCTGGAGGTGTGGGTACTGGTGGGGAAATGGGAGGCATGGCCAGGAGTGGGGCAAGAAAGGAGACCAGTGTGTGTGGGTAGGCTAAGGAGGGAATGTGCTCCCGCCCCAGAAGGTCCCCGAATTGGCAGGCAAGGGAGGGGCCCCGGGACGAGGTGGCCCCTCATGCCTTGGCCCTGCCCTTGCAGACATCAAAGGCGGCCTTCGTTGCACCCCCAAAGGCCTCCACTAGCTTGTCCTCCCAGGGGAGGATGTTGCCCAGCAGTGGCCCCGTACAGTTGGCAATGCCCAGGACCTGGGCTGGAGTCAGGGCGTGGTCCCAGAGGTTAAACTGGGCAATGTCACCCACAAAGGCCTGGGTGGCATCAAAGCGGCCGCCTAGGGTATCCTGGACCAAAAGAGCAGAAACAAGAAAGACATGGAGTGAGGGAGCAGAAAAGATAAGCAGGTGCTCAGAAAGTCAAAACTGTTCCTTCTGAAGCCCCGCCCCCTCCAGGTTCTAGCCCCGCCCCAAGGTTCTACCCACTTGGGCTGGTCTCACTTGGTCTGCCCATCTGCAGACCGGCTGGGTCAGACCAAGCGATCACTTCTGTGCTTTCAGGAACCCTCCACCTACCCCTCCTCCTGAGGTGCCCTGGGTGGGTGGGATATCTAGCTGCATCCCACCCTGACCCTTACCTGCTCCTGGCCCAGGATAAGGATCCCATGAGGCTTGATGGGGTGCCAGGCGGCCAGGTTCTCGCCAGAGCCCCGCAGCTCCCCATCCTGGTAGGCGGACCACAGGCCATCCCTTGTAGTCCAGGCGATGCAGATGTGGTGCCAGCCATTGTCCTTCAGGCTCAGGGGCAGCTGGGCCACCTGGAAACAGGTCCCCCAGCCCCAGGTCAGAGGTGCCACAAATCCCAAGGCTGGAGCAGTGGGATGGGGGATGGGGGCCAGTGTCCCTCCTTCCAGAGGCTGACCCAAGGTCTGACCCTCCCTGTCCTCCCCGCCCAGTGTCTTTCCAGCCACTCTTTCCTCTTTCCCCACAATGGAGCAATAGCATCATCAGGCACTTCACTCAGATCATAAGGGACTCCTCTTGTTGGTTTTCGGTTGTTTCTAGGTAGTTTACTCACTCTCTGACAGACCTGTAAGGTCACGCAGGGCAGGAGTTGTATCTCACTACACAGTGCCTGGCACACAGCTGGGCTCAAGAAGTGCTGGGAATGATGGAACAAGCCTTGAACTCAGAGGCTGAGTGCTGCCAACCACAACCCCCTGTGGGACCCTGGGGAGGTTGCTCTTTCCTCCCTGGGCCTCAGTCTCCTCATCCATAAAGTCAGGGGCTTGGGCAAAGGATGGCAAAATGCAGCCACCTCTGCCTCCCACTCCACTCAAGGCAGACATGGCTAATTAATCATGAGCCTAGACTCACTCTCGGAATCTTTCTCATCACAGTGCTCTTGGAAGGCACTGCTGATTGATTGGAGTTGGCCTGTGAGATGAAAGGTACTTGCTGCTTGTGGATTTGGGGCTCCCGAAGGGCTCTTTCATCTCCTAGGTTCTCTGAGATCACAATTTATTAAAATCTTCTCTGAGGCCTCCTTGATGCCAGGCCTTGTTCTGGACACCGGGGGATATGGATCCGGTCCTAAAATGAGCTGAGTCTGTACAGGAGGGGAGGACTTCAGGGACAATATCACAAGACAGAGTAACACAGGGGCCATGTGGGAGACTCAGAGGCCGTGAAGGCCCAGAAGCAGAGGAGTGTGGGAACAGAAGATGTGAAATCTAAGCACATCTGGAAGTATAATGAACTCTGGAAATTCCACTGTAAGGCAAAAGAAGCTGCGGGGGTGGGGGTTTGGTTTGCACAGCAGGGGCAAAGGATTAGAGGCTGGAATAAAATGAGAACTGTGAGTAGCTTGTGAGGCTGGTACTCAAAAGCCACCAGAATTTCAGGAAATTGGGCTGCCTTGTGCCCTGTCCAGGGTGCTGAATTCCTTCTATTATACTAGAACTGACTGCTACCATGGGCAGAACCAAGGATGGCAGCCAGGAGGGTTATGAAGGGGAACTGGGTAGTACGATCTAGATGTCATCCAGCTACCCTCTGATGGACTTAGAGTGTAAGTGTGTACTGGGCCACCAGGGAAATTCACTGTAAATTCACAGGAAATTCACCTGGGCCTATTTCTTTCCTCCTCCTCCAGGACACCCATGAAAGGCACCTCCTGCTGAGCAGGTTTCTGCTGGGTGTCAGCCACTCCCAGCAGCTCTGTGTGGCTGTGGGCTGGTCACAAGTGGGTGCAGTATATGTTCTATGCATTTCCCAGGGCATCTCAAAAGACCACCATCAAGACCCAAAGCAATATGTCAGTCTGGGGAAGATATCTGTGGGGAATGGCATGATAAGATGCTCACCTTGTTTCCCCCTTAATCACCACGCCCCTGCTACATCACTCCTCCTGTCTCCCCAGCTTGTCCTGCCCTGTCCATTCCTGGGAGAGTGGTGATGGGGTGGTAGTCCTCGGCATGGGGAAGATCAGTGACCCAAGGGAAGAACAGTGGAGCCCAAGACCCCCAAATCACATCATCACCCCTTCACCAGCTTTGTGGCCAGGGTTCGTTATTTGTCTTCACTGAACCTCAGCTTTTCCATCTGCAAAATGGGGATAATAGGGTGTCTTCTTCCTGGGGCTGTTAGGTCAAGGATGATAATATGGGTACTAGCATGGAACTTGGAATAATAAAAATGGGTCACATTTATCAAAGTTTGTTAAATGCCAGGTTCTGCTCAAAGCCCTTTACATGTATTTAAGCCATTTAATTCTCACCACAACCATGTAAAGTTGAGGTTATTGTTATTCCTGCTTTACAGATGAGGAAACTGATGCACAGGAAGAGTAAGTGACTAGTCGGAGGTCACACAGTGGGTAAGTGGCAGAACTAGGATTCAAATCCAGCATTCGGGCCAGAGCTTGACCATGGCACCAGCCTACTCCCCACATGAGGCGAGGGGCATGGGGCTGACTGCAGCGTGGAGGGGGACAAGGAATCTACCAGCTCTGCTGCCCTCCCTCCCCTCCTACCTTTGCAGAGAGGTCCTGGGACCTCATTTGCTTCTCTCTTTGTCCAGGAGAATGAGCAGGGCCCTAGGGGCCCTGTAGCTGCCCTGCTGTAGGAAGCGTTTCCAGTCTTGCTCCCACAGCCCACTTGCTGGGGAAGTCTGTCAATCTCTGTGATCCTCACATGCTCCTCTGTAAATGGCACACCACCACTGACAGCCTTGCTGGGACAGGAGCTTTTATCCTATCAGTGACAGATCTGGCTTATCTCGAATTCCCAGAACCCAGCCTGGCATGAGTTCGTCCATCTTGGAGGCATTTTATGCGTGCTGATTCTGCTGAGCAGGAGAATGGAAAGGGCCCGCCCGTTTGGGACCAGTGCCATGCAAATATTCCTGGAAGGGTCCCCCTGCCTCACCCCCACCCCTCCGGCTCTGCCCAGGCCCCACTCACCTTGTCATTGATCAGCAGCTCCATGGGGTCGTGGCCCGCCTCCAGCAGCACAATCTCGTTGGCCTGCCCGGGCACCGAGTAGGAGAAGGGTGTGCCCTGGCCAGTGCCACCGGACCTGGAGCGCAGCCACACGCAGACAGTGAAGGCGTAGAGCTCGGGCAGCGCCTTCCGCACGCGGGCGTACATGTAGTTGTTGCGGATGGGAATGCTGATCTTGAAGGCATCTGGGGGACTGTAGGCTGAGGATCCTGAGCGGGGTGAGCAAGGTGAACACGATGGAGGTCAGCGGACACGGATGGGGGCAGTAGGCAGGGCACACTCCAGAATGAGAGCTACTAGTGCCCTGGTAACCTCAACTTGTCTATAAGCCTCAAGGGTAGTCCTTGAGTCCTTACAAGTTTAAAAGATGAAAGCTCCCTGAGAGTTCATGAGTCCTAAATTCCTGTTTTTCAGATGAGGAAAATGAGGTCTGGGGAGAGGAAGTGAGCTTTCAAGGTCACAGAGCAAGCCAGTGATGGCTGTGGACTGAGGAGCCAGGTTTTCTCATGCTCACATCTGTACAATGTCCAACATGTCATGATTTTATCACCCTTGTGGTGCCAGGTCCAGGTGTTAAACAAATGACAAAATTCTGATAGCAAAGTTATTCTTGTGGGGGGTGATTAAGTGCATAGACTTTAGAGTTAGACCTGATTTAAGGTCTAAATTCACCACTTACTGGCTGTGTGAGCTTCAGTAAGTCACTTGACCCCTCTGAGCCTTATTTCCTTTATTTATTATTTATTTATAAATATTTGTTTATAGTCTTATTTATAAATATAATAATTATAACAAAATTATAAATATTATAAATATATTAATTTATAAATATAATTTATTTATTTATAACCTTATTTATTATTAGGAGATAATAAACAGAACTACCCCTGTATGGTCTGTGAAGATTAAACCAGCTGAGGTATCAAGTATTTAGCCCACTCCCAGAATATAGTGGGTGAAAATGTGCCAGAAAATGCTAATTGGTAATGGTAACAAAACACCCCAATCATTCTCTCTGTTTCACAGCCTTTTCCCCACCAACCCATCTAGCTTTAACCTCCAGGAAACGTTTTCTGAGTGAATCTGCCACCCGGAGGACCACCCAAGGGCCAAGGATGCCCTCACCCACCATGCCCTCTGAGGGGCCCAGGACCCACCGTGCTCCAGTTCGGCTACACGGTCCTGCAGGGCATCTAGCTCCTTCTCCACCTCCTGCCGCTGCTGCTGGCTGCTGTGCCCGAGGGCCACACGTTCCTTCTCCAGCGCCAGCACCTTGGCCAGCAACTGCCCCTCCAGCTCGTCCATCTTGGAGTGCAAGGCGGTGGGCACCACGGGCGCAGGGGCTGGGGCGGCTGAGAAGTTCACCCGGGCTGGAAGCTCCTGCTGTTCATGGACAGAGAAAGGGACATTCGAAGTCAGTCAGAGGGAGGATGGAAAGATACAAAGTCCCAGAGATGCCCACTACCCTTGCTGAGTGACCCCCATTGAGCCTCAGCTTCCCCCATATGTATAATGGGGTGGCAGTGCCTGCCTCAGGCCGTGAATGTGCACTGGGTGTCCAGCAGCAGGCTGTCTCCAGTGCTGGTGTGTGATGGGAGCGGACAGCAGGCTGGCTCCTGTCGTCGGGACACTCAGCCTATGGGGGCCAGCAGCAGAGAGCTGCAAAAGTCCCCCAGAGGGTCCGATGTGCAGTTGGGGTTGAAAGCCACCACTGAGCCCTTGTCACTGGAAGGCCACACCCTGAGGGTCCTTGAAGAGGTGGGCTGTCGTGATCATCACTTACTCACATGCCAAACTTTTCTAAGATGGTGCAAGACTCTGTGGGTGTGGGCAGACCCCAGGGCACAAACCAGGGGGCTTCTGGAATAGGGCTCCAGTGCTGCTGTGATGGGTGGTTAAGATCACAGACTCCAGAGGCAGGCAGCCCAGGGCTCATATCCAGCTCGAGAACCAACCTGCTGTGCGGCCTGAGGGAAATGCCTCCATCTCTCTGAACCCTTGCTTTCTCTCAGGCAATATGGCACAGCTGTAACTAGAAGGGTGGTGGGGATGATTAGGTGGTAAATGCCTGTGAACAAAGCCTGTTTACTCTGCTGGCTAGACCAGGGTGTTCGAGGGTGGTCTCAGACACCCCCATCCCACCCAGGATGAGGACAAAGTGTCTTAGAGTCCTCCTTTGGCCCGTCTTAAGACCCCAGAGGGAAGGAGAATTGGGATGGAAGCCAGGGGGTCTTTCCTTTCCCCTCCCCTGCTGGAGGAAACCCCTTCTGGGGTGGAGAAAGGCGGCTGAGACTACAAGTCCTGACTCTGGGAGGGGACAGTCTCTGGTAGACACGTCATGGGAAGATGAGTAGGAAATGAATAATTCATTGAGCTTCTTAGGAGCCAAATTAGACCAGCTCTGTCCGCTCTCCCCTCCTCCAGGTTCCCTACTGACAGCCTGAGGGCTCCTCACTGTGCAGGGGCCCTGCTGGTTCCCACTTCACCGGCCCTGGGCCCCAATCGCAGGCTTAGCCCCAGACCCCAGCTCACGGAATTCTCATGATTCCTTCACTGAGCAGATATTCACTGAGCACCTGCTGTGGGCCAAACAGAAAACCAAGAGCACAACCAAGCATTCCCTGAGCACCCTGTGCCTACAGCGATGGCCCCACAGCTCAGGGACAAGCACAAGAGACTCCTCTCAGCTTCACTGGCCCAGCCCTGACCTTGTCAGTCATTTGCTGTGTGACACTGGGCAAGTCTCTTAACCTCTCTGAGCTCTTTTTTTCTTTTTTTTTAGCGCTGTGATGAAAAGATAAATGTGTTCCCTGCTTCAAAGTGCTGGAGGTGGGGAGGGCGGTGCAGGCAAAGGATCACTGCCTCACTCAGCGCCAGAGAGAAGGGAGCTGCCACCACAAACAGTGATGGGACCACACAGTTGGTTCCACCAGTTCTGCCCCGAGAGTGGGGGCAGGTGGGTTAATCTCTCCGGGGTCACTTTTCCTCCTCTGTAAAGTGGGGACTTGGAATGTTGGACTTGCAGGCCTGTGGTCAGGATTAAAAGATGGTGTATAGCGGGAGCTCCAGCTTGGCCCAGTGTGGCCACCTCTATCCCCCACAGTGTACCATGTGGGAGGGCACAGCCATCCACCCATGCAGACGTCTGCTTGGTTCACGAGGTGGGGAGCCCTCGTGAGGCGGCGGGGCATGGATGGATGAACTGCTCAGTACACACGGCCCCACCCTGATACCCTAATCTTCACTGTCCACTATCTGGAGGGCTCCTTGGAACTCCCCAGGTGCCCACGAATCCTGATTCTGGTGCTGACTTAATGCAAAGCCTCAGCTTCCCCTTCTATAAAACAGGGACTACCAGCCCCACTCTGCCCATCCGCAAGACAGATGTAAGGATGAAACAGTGGAAGTAAGAGATCCTTTTGGACTGTAAAAGCAGAATGCATGAGACTTCCCTGGCAGTCCAGTGGTTTAAGACCCCATGCTTCCACTTGAGGGGGCCTGGGTTCGATCCCTGGTCAGGTAATGAAGAGCCTGCATGCTGTGCGGCGTGGCCAAAGAAGAGAAGACAATGCAAACTGTGAGGCTTGAATACATCAGCTGACAGGGAGCTCTCTACCTCCAGAATCTTTCCTTGACCACAGACAGCTCATGGAGCGACAGGGCCAGCCACCCACTGCATCTGAGGCAGTGGGACTTTCGGGAAACCTTAGGCTGAGGCAATTAGCTCATGAAGTGCCATCTACATCAGCAATGGAAGGGCCAGGGCCGGGTCTCCTAGAATGGGCCCCCTTCTAGCCTCATTGTCCCTCCAACCACTGGGCCTGTCTGGGCATGAGGGGCCCACTTCTGAAGGAGAGCATGCCAGCGCCCCCAGCACTTTCCATGAACCCTCACAGCCACTCATTTTGGTTGGCACTCTTAGTGTCCCCATTTCACAGATGGGGAAACCAAGGCAGAAGTCCTTTTGAGGGGCTGAGCAAAGCTGACCCCTCTGGAGCCAAAGCCTTCTCTCTCCCGCAAAGCGTCCTCCTCCTTCAGAGGGAGAAAGACCTGCCAGGAAGGAACAGGACATCAAGTGCTATTTACACAGACGCCGTTGCGAGGAGACCCGGGGCAGGCCGAGGGAGGTGGGCAGACAAGCTGTTCCTTTGTCAGAACCGCCAGCTCTGCCACCGGCAGGAAGGCCAGGGAGGAGGTGGGCTCCCCGGATCCTGTGTGGCCCCCTCCCCACCCCGATGTCTGCATCAGAAGAACACGACTCCCCCACTTACCCATCTGTTGCGGGCACAGGCTGTTACGCGTGGGCTCTGGGCCTGATGCCAAGTGGGCCCCCAGCCCAAGATGGTGGGGAGACGACGCCATCACCCCACATGGGTTCTGATGGGGTTCGGAACCCACACTTGTCGTGCTGGGAGTCTGGGGTGGGGTTTGGTGGAAGTATATGGGGCCTGGAGCCAGAGCCCAGGGTTCCGGTCCAACTCAGCTAACGTGCTGGGCTCATTAGCACTCGGTAACAAGATGCTAACAGAGGCAGCTGTCCTTACCGCTGCGCACGGCGTGCCAAGCCCTGCACTCCGGAAGTACCATGCAAACATTCTACAAGCCCTCTCAACTACCTGGGGAATTAAGGAGGTCTGCTTTTCAGATGAAAGAGCAGAGGCTCAGAGGTGAAGTCATCTGCCTGAGGTCACACACTGCCAAGTTGCAGAGACAGGCCCCCAGTTCAACCCCTTCTGACTCCAGAACCTCTTCTTCAGTCCTGCCCTGACAGTCTGGGTCTCAGTTTGTTGGTCTGCCAAATGGGTACAGTGCCGGCTGTCCTGCCTGCCTTGAGGGTCAGCAGAAGAGGTTTCAGTGGCCGTGAGAAGGCTGGGACGATCTGGCAGGTGGTGTCAGACCCTGGTGTGGGGCAGCTTCAAGGAGGGGCTTGGATGGAGGGACCTGCCTAAATAGGGGAGCTCTGGGGCTGGGAGGGCATGGTGGAAGACCCATGCCTTGTCCCCAGGTGGGGTCTGCTCCTTTCCTATGAGGGGCAGAGGGAAGGTGCTGGTTTTCACGGTCAAGCCTCCACCCTCTGCACAGTTCCCCTCCGCCCAGACAGCACAGGGCCCAGCTCCAGGGGCAGTCAGGCAGCGGGCTTGGCTATCTCCCATATGGGCTCATCCCCTAAGTCCTGTGTGAGTCTGCCCCAGCTCACACCCAGCCTCTATCAGCCCAGTGACCTTGCTGTGGAAAGCCTCCCTGCCTCAGTTTCCTCATCAGCAAAAAGGGTACAAAAATAATAGCTCATAGCACTGCAGTGAGAAATGTTAACAGATATAATGCCCTTAGAGTCGGCAAATGATGTGCTGTATGTCAGCTATTATTATGATTATTACTAACACTCCTTAAACATCTCTTAAAGAAGCCCAACCTCCTCCATCTCCAACCATAAATGTTTTTGTTTAATCGTTACATTGAGCAAAAAAGCAAGTTACAGAAGAACAGTTGGATATCATTTATACAAAAGTACAAAGATTCAAAGCTAAATCATGTATTTATAAAAGCATAAAGAAATGCATGGAGTGATAAATACAAATTCAACCTTGATAAATACAAATTCAACCTAGCAGTGACCTTGTCTGGAGGCTGGGAAGGGGAAGCCCTCAGGGGCATCAGCTGGTTGCAACTGTTCTGGGTCTTGAGCCTGGGTGGGGACTTGGATGGTAGTCTTTACACTTCTGTGTATGTCTTTTTTAAAAAAGTTGTTTTGGCTGTGCTGTGTGGAGTGTGGTGGTATCTTAATTCCCCGACCAGGGGTTAAACCCACACCCCCTGCTTTGGAAGGCAGATTCCTAGCCACTGGACTGGCCAGAGAAGTTCCCAATAATGTTCTTTTAAAAAATGGGGGAAAAGACCCAAAAGCAGAGTCTTAAGGGTAGAATCTAGCTCTGAATCTTAACCACAGCCTCACTCAGCTCTTTTGTCCTCCCCCCAACCCCAGCCCAGGCCACGGTCCCCAGGCTCCTACTCCGGCCTTCCTCCACACAGCAGCCAGGGAGGCAGGCAGCTCAATGCAAATCCAACCACGTTGCTTACACCCTTCAGCAGCCCTCCTCTCCCACCATCAATACCCTCCCCCTCTACTCTCAGTCCTTACTACACACCCCTAGAGGCTACCCTTCATTCCAACTGAAAGGCCCAGCTGTCCCCAACTCCCTTTCACCCCGGGCCTCCGCACATGCTGTTCCTTCTGCCAAGAACACTCTTCCCACCCCCATTCCACCTCCTCTGGCCAGTGCCTCCTCACCCTCACCAGATGGCAACTTCCCTGACGCCGCAGCCAAGATGCTCCAAAGGGAGAGGGAAAGAGAGTACCTCTGGAGGGACAAGTCCTCACTCGGTTCATTCATTCATTCGTTCATCTGTCACCAGGTGCTATGGCAACACGATGCACAAGTACCAGCATGACTCTCAGGTCAGACAGGCTTGTGTCATTCCCAGGCTCCCCACTTACTAGATCTGTGGCCCTGGGCAAGCTATTCAACTCCCTGACCCTCAGTTTCCTCAACTGTAAAATGGGAATAATAATATCTACATCTTAGGATACATGTAATGACAAAAATGAAAAAATACGTAAAGTCTGGCATATAAAAATGGCTGATAGGGAGTCATAACCACTATTATTACTTACTATTATTGAGAGGCAGGAGAGCATGAAAGTGAAAAAAGTGTTAGTCGTTCAGTCATGTCCGACTCTATGCAAGCACATGGACCGAGGCTGGCCGGGCTTCTCTGTCCATGGAATTCTCCAGGCAAGAATACAGGAGTGGGTTGCCACTTCCTTCTCCAAGGGATCTTCCCAACCCAGGGATCGAACCTGAGTCTCCCACATTGCAGGCATTCTTTACCGTCTGAGCCACCAAGGAGAACACAGTGAATAGTAACTGGGTGGATGTGGGCCAGGGAGCCAGACTGCTTAGGATTGAAATCCCAGCTGAGTGACCTGGCCAAGGTTATTAACCTCTCTGAGCCTCGGTTTCCTCATCTGTGAAATGGGGAGAGTAAAACTCCCCTGGTTCTTGTGGGACTAAATTGTAAGGCTCTCAGAACAGGCTGGCAGAGAGGGTGGGGTGAGTCGGGGAAGGTCTTTCAGAGGGGCTGTCCTGCTCCCCCTTCCTCCCCAGGAGCCCGCCTGGCAGGCTTCTCTGTCTCCATCTTACCCCAGAGAGGAGGAGCAGGAGAGCAGGTGGCAGAGGCCAGACCGATCTTGGTCCTGGTCCCCACTGCCACTTTGCAGTTGGAATGGGAAACAGACAAATGGACCTCTGTATGCTGAGAGTGTCAAGTCAGGGCAGTTGGCATGCAGGAGGGGAGGTCGAGAGAAAGGGGGACGGCTGGATGAGGGTATGTCCATACACATCTCTGGGCTCTGAGGCCCCAGAGCAAGCAACTAGACATGCCAACCCCAGGCCCCTTTCCTCTCCCTTCACATACTCCCCATCAAGCTGCCACAAAATCCCTTCCTGGCCCTGCCTGCCCACATACCTTCTGGGCCCTGGCCCAAAATCTACAGCAGAGACTGAGGACCCCACCCTTAGCCCATTTTCACAGAAAATCCTGGCTGTCATCTCAGCTCAGCATTCAACATGCTGTGTGGCCTTGGGCAAGTCACTCAGCCTCTCTGAGCCTCAGCTTCCCCTGGAGTCAAATGCGGGGTGGGCGGGGGCACCTAAGAGCTTCCACTTCTGGTTGGCTGCCTCGATCCCTGTCTCAAGTTCTGTGGGATCACATGTCTGACTGTCCAGGGGAAACTCAATGGTCTTGCCACTCGGGGGAGCGGGGGACACCAGGCCCTGACCTCAGTCCACCTCCCACAGGCAAAGACTTCACAAAATGGCCAATAAACATAAGAAAAGGTGCTTAACATCATGAGTCATCAGAGAAATACAAATTGAAACCACGATGAGTCCACTACACACCCACCAGAATGGGTAGTGTCTTTAAAATGACCATAACAAGGTTGATAAGTTTCACACCAGGTGGGCGTGCGAACGCTTACTGCCACTTTGGAAAAGCGTTTGGCAAAGCCTCCTAGCACTAAATATATGCCTCTCCTGGAACCCAAGCATCCCACTCCTGGGGATACATCCAGGAGAAATGAGGACTTTTAGCCAACCAGGGATATTACAAGGACATTCATGGCAGCCTGATTTGTAATAATCCCAAGCCAGAAGCAACCCAAATGTCCTTCCGTCAGAGAATGGGTAAATAAGATGTTTCCACACACTGAAACACTACACAGCAGTGAAAAGTAAAGCACTAACACATACACCATGACTGAAGGTCAGTGTGCAATGAGGACACCACACACGAAGGGGTGCAGCTTGTCTGAGTCACCCCGAGGGAAGTGCAAACACAGAGAAAACTGATCTACAGCAATGAAAACTGGACTAGTGCTGCCTCTGGGGAGGCATGGACTTTGGGGTCACAAAGGAGCCTTCTGGGGTCTGGAAATGTCCCAATTCTTATTTGGATGGTGCTTTCACGGGTGCGTCCATACATATATTTTCACGCAGCCGTACATTTAAGATCTGCGTCTTTTTCACAAACAGAGAAAACTGACTTGTGGACACTGGGGGAAGGAGAAGGTGGGATGAACTGAGAGAGTAGCATGGAAATATATACATTACCATATGTAAAATGGATAGCCAGTGGGGATTTACTGTATGACTCAGGGGGCTCAGACTGGTGCTCTGTGACAACCTAGAGGGGTGGGATGGGGTGGAAGGTGGGAGGGAAGTTCAAGGGGGAGGGGACATATGTATACCTATGGCTGATTCATGTTGATGTATGGCAGAGACCAACACAATGGGGTAAAGCAATTAGCCTCCGATTAAAAACAAATTCCTTGAAAAAGATTTGTGTCTTTTTAAAGTATGATATGTGAGCTCTTAAATATCTTGAATGTAAGATACACCTTTAAAAAAGGGTCACATATAAGCCCCTCCCTGTCTTCTGCCCAAGGGACTCCTGCCCAGGCACTAACTTGCCACATAGGATTAAGAATGTGGTTTATGTCAAAGAATTGCTACATAAATCAATTTAGAAATTTCATTTTACACATAAATTAGTGCAAAAACAGAACACCACAACATGCATGCATGGCTGATTTCCACATAAATGGTCCTTCTGGAAAGTGGTTTTTGGCCACAGCCATAAAAGTCAATATCATCTGACCCAGTAATACCACTCCTGGGAATTCAGCCTAAAGAAATAACTCAATAGACTTAAAAAGAAAAAAACAACTATCTGCATGAAATTGATCCTGCAATGAGCATCCAGAAGAAAAAATAATTAGAAACAACCTACATTTCCAGCAACAAGAGACAGCCAAAAAATTGATGGATGGAGGAGGCTGAGATGGATCCAGGATCTTATAACCATCATTAAAATGGTAATTACTAGCAACCCCAGCAACTGGGAACAATGTCCACATTCTGACAAAGGACCAAAGGAGGGAGGGCATCAAAAACGAATGAAATGTTGGAACTAAATGTAATTCCCCTCCCCAATTTTTTACATTTTTTCAATTAACAACAACAACAAAGATAAAAACAAGACAAACGATTTCTCCTAAGCCTTCAAATGTGACTCCAACTTGAGCTCTGCAGGGAGAGGGTGGGCCAGAGAGACCTTTCCTCCCTTTTAGTAGTCAGTCCAGTGGGGTGGGGAAAGGGGTGATGCAGAGAGGTGGGGAGGAGCAGGGGTGTGCTGAGATGTGAGGGGGGGGGACAGGAAAGGGACAGAGTGTAATCAGGGAGGACTTCTGGGAGGAGGTGTCCTCAGAGCAGACTTAAATGATGAGTATAGATAAGCTGGGGGTAATCTAGGCAGAAGGAGGAACTGGGAAACACACTGGAAATGAAATGGCAGCCTGGGAGCAGGCTGGAGTCTGCTATCACAGGGGAGCCCAATAATGGGCTTAGGGAAGATCCCTGGGGTGGCCTGGAGGAGGATGGATGGAGGGGTGTGCCTGATCAGGTGGGAGACCAGCAAGGGGGCTGCTGCAAGCATCCACAGAGAAATGAGGCTGACAGGGAGGAGGAGGGAGAGAAAGGAGCCAAGCATGGCTTCTCAGGGTACACCTGAGAAGCAGGTTGGCAGAGGACCTGAGTTCAGGTTGGGACATGATGAAGGTAAGGGGCTGGTGGGATGCCCAGGCAGAGGTACTCAAGAAGCAGTTGGATCTATTGGTCTGAAGCTTGAAGAGAAACCTGGGCTGGGGATGAAGTTGGTTTGGGGGCGCTATGGTGGCATGGTGTTGGAAGCTTCAGAGTGTGGTTGAGTTCTGCCAGGGAGAGCCAGAGGAGGGCCAGGAAGGATGTACATGTTACAGGAGGAGGACCCAAGACAGGACAGAGAAGCAGGGAGGGAGGGAGGAGGGGCAGGTGAGAGGTACTTAGAAACCCAGGGCATGGAGATTTGTAGGAGGGAATGATCTGTGGGGTCAGATGTCAGAGAGGGGTCCAGCAAGAGGACTGAAATGTTCCTGTTCAATTTGTCAACTCAACACCATGAGTACTACCAGGGAATCAAGGTGGGAGAGAGACTAGTGGTGATAAAGTAGACTCCGAAGGGCACCCTTTTGAGGTTTTCGGATGAGAAGGGAAGACGGAAGCTAGTCAGTGGCTGAAACATGCATGAGTTGAGGCCAATAGTTGGGCTCCAAGTCCCAGCCCAAGTCCGTTGGGCTCCAAGACCCAGCCACTGTTAAACACCCCAAAGAGACTGGGTTTGGCTGCTGCCAGGCTCAGAAGGCAGTCCTGGTGGGCAGGCAGCCCCTCCATGTCCCCTGCACTCAGAAAGCAGGAGTGTGTACAGGGAAGCAGGATTTCTTCCACCCAGGAGGCTGACCTGGCGCTGAATCCCAGCCACTAGGATCCCCCCAACCTCAGCGGGCTAACTGGAGGGGAGACCACCCTGCCATATGCACAGATGCTGGGGGAACAGGTCCAGGGCAAGCCCAGCCCTCCCAGCCCCAGACGCGGGAGGAACCATGGGAGCCATCTGGGTGTGGGGGCAGTGGCTAGGGTGGCAAGAGGAAATTGATTGAAGGCCAGATTTTTTTTAATTTAATAATATCTATTTTCTAAATGGAGGATTTTTTCTCATTTTAAAATGTTCTCCTATTTTAAAAAATTAGTAATATTAGAACTTAATGATGAAAACAGCAATCACTCAAACTGAGACCTCTGTGAGAGGTATGTTAGAAGAGGTCTCTGAACCCCAGGTTTGGGGTTGGCTGTGATAGTTACCTGGCTGTGCTCTGACACCCTGCGGGGTGGGTGCAGACACCAACACAGACTTTCTGGAGGGCCACTGGGCCATAGGTAAGGCCAGGCTTCCACACCAGCATCTCCTGGGCTGCTTCGCTGGGGATTTAACTGAGAGAGCCATGGAGAGGGAAGAGTTTCTGCCTTTCCTTTCTTCCAGCCACTCGCCCCCCTTCAACAGCTGCACTCGGTTTAGGGGGAGGTAATAAAGGGGCAGCGGGCACCTGGGCCTCATTCTGCCCCGTCCTTCCATGGATCCCATTCTCCTGTGAACCCCTTTCCCTGCAGTCTGGAAGTCATGGGTGCTGGGAGTGGTCAGGGTCTCCTGGATGTCTGTCCTGACTAACTTGTCCAGCTCCCCCTCCACGTGGCTCCAAATAGGTTCCCACAGGGAGGCAGGGGTCTGGCAGCTTCAAAGGAGAAATAGCTGGTCCAGGATCACAGGACAGTCAAGAGCAGACTGCCCCTTTTGGACCCCTCGTGTCTGACTCCAAGCCTGAGACAGGAACATCTGAAAAAGGTGGCTGGAGGGGAAGAAACCCAGGTGGGATGTATTCTCCACTCAGCCCCCACCCCAGAGCTGCCGGCTTCCAGGCATCTTGGCTGGACCACGGCCATCCGAACTCCTGCTGTCCATGTTCATGGTCTGATCCCAGATGGGGGAGTTAGGGATGCAGAAGGTGAGGAACACCGGGTTTGGCTTATGAGACACTGTTTCCTGCTCCTATCTCCTGACCACAGAGGACTGAGTGTGTGGCTGGTGCTGCTTTGGGGATGTCTGAAAGAAGGAAATGAAATGGACATTTAAAGAGGTCCTGGTACGTGACAAGCATTTTCAAGTATCTACATTTTAATCCATCCACACTACAAGTGGGCACCGTTATACCCATTTTACAGACCCGGAAACTGAGGCTTACAGAGGTGCCTAGAGGAAAAAGGATCAGGAGCGAGCTTTTCCCGCGTGCTCCCTGAGCCGCAGTCAGTGTGTTTCCGGCCTGAGTGACCTCCCCGACTCCTCCCTTCTCCCCTGGGAGGAAGAACCAACCATCCTCTTTGCACAGACGAAAACCCAAGACTCAGAGACTCGAGGGCGGCCCCCCCCACCCAGGGTCCCTGAGCTGGAGGTGGCCGCGGGACCCGGGGATGCCCTCTACTCCCGCGAGCGGCCCCTCCCATCCCCGGCCCGGTCCCCGACGGCGCGCGGCGCGGCGCTCACCTCGATGCGGTCGATGCGGTCCCGGAGGGCGCGCACAGCATCCTCCAGCTCGAGGATGAGCGCCGGCGAGTCCCAGGGCCCGTCGGCCATGGTGTCGCGGCGGGGCCCGGCTTCCTGGAGGCCGCGGGGCAGGCCGCTCTCGCAGCGGCCCAGCTTGCCGGTGAGCTCACGGATGGTGTCCTGGTCGGCGCGGATGCGCGCCTCCTGCTGCAGCGCCGTCTGGCGCAGCTGCTCCGCCGTGCTCTGCAGCAGCAGCAGCTCCTCGCGCTCTCCGGGAGCCGCATCCCCCGGCTCGGCCCCCGACGGGCAGGCGGCCGCCAGCGGCGTGCACAGGAAGCGGCTGAAGAGGGGCACAGGCGGCAGCGGGTGCGCGCTGGCCGCCGGCGTCCCGGGCAGCGCGGGGGGCCCGGCCGAGCCGCCCGCGCCGTGCAGCGCGCTCAGGCTGCGCTGCGGGCCCGGGGACGCGGCGGCGGCCGAGGCGTTGTCGGCGCCGCCGGGCAGCGCCCGCGCGGGGCTGGCCGCCAGGGGCACGCTGGCGATGATGCAGATGACGGCACCGAGGAACGCCAGCATGCCCGCGGCCAGCAGCACGGCCAGGAACTTCAGCGTGAGGCGGGCGGCGGGGGCGCCCGAGGCCCCCCGGCAGGCGCGGCGGCGGGGTCGGGGCGCGGGGCCCGGGCGCGCGGGGCCGAGCGGGGCCCGGGCGCGGGAGGAGCCGGAGCCGGAGCCGGAGCTGTGGCCGCGGCCGCTGCTGCCGCCGTTCTGAGCCCCGGCGGCGCGAGGAGGAGAAGGCGGCGGGCGGCGGGGAGGGGGAGCGGGGCGCGGCGGCCCCGCCCCGCCGGCTCCCCCGGGCGGGCCCTGGCCCAGCCCCGCACCCGTTCCGTGCCGGGCGCCGAGTGGGGGCGCCGCCCTGATGCGGCGAGGGGCGGGGGCGGCGCCGGGAGCCCCAGCCCGCCCCCGTCGCCTCTCAGAGGGCGGCGACCCGGGGGCCGGGTGGCGGGACTCCTGGGCGACCCCCGCCCCACCCCACCACGGCTCTCTGGCCCCCTCCCCGAACCCACCGGGCCATATGCTGGCTTGCGGGGAGTTTTTCTCCACGTCGGGCCTGTGCTGAGGGAGCCAGGGGAGGGTCACAATTAAGCCTCACCATGGACACGTTCCCAGTACAAATGAGGAGACTCACAGGGGACAGGTCGCTGTCCAAGGTCACGCGGCTAGTATGCGCTGGAGCAGCATCTGAGCTCAGGTGCATCTCAGTGGACGCAGACTATGCAGTGGAGCTGGGGTGGGCTTGGGGAGAGCAAGGAAAGAGGCCAGTGTTGGGGGGAGGGGACTGGAGATTTTGACCCAACCTCTAGTTATGCTATGGCCACCCAACCCCTTAAAAGAGCAGAGGTGACTCCCCTTCAACCCATACCAAAAAAAATTCTTTTTTCCTGTGATCTCAGAAGGTAGCAGAAGTTCCCCCCTCTGAATCTTCAGGAGCACAGAACATCAAGGGTCGCTGAGAAGACCCCTCTCCCACTTCGTCTACACTGCATGGCAAAAGCCCGGTGGGCAGGTAGACTGGGCACTGGAAAAAACAATCGGGTGTGGGAGCTGGCTGTGGTGCTGGGGTGATGCAGGAAACTTACTTTCTCCTGTTGAAAATGTCTGTATACATTTTGTTGCAAATTAACTTGCAATGAAAAATGTTTTTGAAAATTCTACCATCCTTCAGAATCCAGCTCCATCTCCAGTTTTCCATGAGGCATTTCCTGGCCAGCATGGGTTTCCAGGACTGGGAGAGTGTTCAGAAGGCTGGGATAGAGGAGAGGGGCTGTGGTTCATGGGAGGACCAGCCAAGGCCACACCCAGTTCAGCCTTGAGCCAAGGCCGCACCCAGGCCTGTCTCCCTGCCAATCCTGCATTCTTGACTTGGAGGGAAGGCTCATGGCGGGGCTCTGGACCACCAGGGATGCAGTGCGGTCTCGGCAAAGTGGTGGGGGGAGACCAGAACATTTCTCAGGATCAGAAGCCCTGGGAGACCTTGTGTGGCCCCTGAGATCCTGCCCAGTGGTCCCTGGGCACATGTTCCACACACTCCACCCCACCCCCAGCCTCAGGATCATGCCTGCCCTGCTTATCTGATCTCTGGGAGTCGAGGATTACCTGACTTGTAAAGTAGGAGCAAATCAAATGCCAGCTCTGTACACCATGAACCCCCAGAGCTGTATGTGCATGGATGTGAGTTAATACTCATTGGAGCAGTGACCTGGAAACCCGCCAAGTAGCACAGCTTGGAGGAAGCATCTCCCCGACAGAGAGGTGGGCCAGACTCTCTGAAGGTGAAGGCAGGCAGGCAGTAGGGGGCCACGAAGTCCTGCAGGCACGTGAGGCGTTGGGACTCCTGGTACATCTACATGTGTCTGTGAAGACAGAAGCACTCACATTCTATCTTGGAAGGGCAGAGAAGGCCAAGAGAGGGGCCTACTGCCCAAAGCAGCAGGCCTCTGTGGCTTCAGCACCAAATGGTGCCCCTTTTATATGAGCTGCTCTGTGAGTGGTGGGATAGTTGGATACATGGGTCCAGAGGCTGGAGTTGAATTTTGCTCAAAGTGATCTGTTTATCTCCTAGAATGACTTTTTAAACCTATGATATGAACATGTCACTCTCCTGCTTACAAACTTATTAGTGGCTCTCCATTGCCATCACTTTCGGGCTTTCCTGGTGGCTCAGCGGTAAAAGAAACTGCCTGCAATGCAGGAGATGCAGGCTTGATCCCTGGGTTGAGAAGATCCCCTGGAGAAGGAAGGCAATGGCAACCCACTCCAGTATTTTTTACCTGGAGAATCCCAGGGACAGGGGAGCCCGGAGAGCTATAGTCTACGGGGTCATAAAGAGTCGGACGCACACAACTGAAGTGACTGAGCATGCATGCATCCCCATCCCTTTATGGAATAGAGTCCAAACTCCTTAAGAGGCACGAGTATCTAGTGGTTAAGGGCAGGGATTCTGAAGCCAGAAGGCCTAGTTCAAACCTGCCTCTACCTGTTGTATGTGGCCTAGTTTGCAAAGAGGGTAAAGTACCAGGTCTTTGACAGTGCCTGATACTACCCTCTCTGTGCCTTCGTTCTACAGTCTGTAAAATGGGAGCATAGTAGTAGTACATGGAAAGCCTTAATAAATGTTGGGCCTTATTATGTTAGCTTTTCTTGGTTGACAAGACTTGGCAGGGCTCACCCTCCCAGCCTCATTTCCCATCTTCACTGCTTGGAGCAACATTAAACTGCGCCTAACTTCCCCCACACACCAGATTGTCTCCTGTCTCCCTCTTTGCTCGTGCTGTCCCCTGCCTGGAATGCCACCCCTCCTTCTTCCTTGATTCACCTCTATCTCCAGCATCCAGCAGGAGGCCACGCCCGGGGCAGCCTCTCGGTGAACATTTGCAGTACTAGTCCCCTGCAGACAGCACTGGTGCTGCTGGAGGCAGACGGGAGAAGTTAGGACAGCGAGGACTTGAAACCCATCTCTCCAGAGCTCTGGGGAGACGACCCCCTCCCCGACCCCAGCACAGAATTCCTCAAGAGATGGCCAGAATAGGATTCTCAGGGGAACTTTCATAAGGCTGCAACAGTCCTCACATTTTCCCTCTAAAGCTCACGTCTCTGAGGTTCTTTATTCCTTCACTTTCATTCCATCCTTAGGGAAAGGGAATTCTGCCCTAAATGAACAAATATAGTCAGTCATTCAAAATATATGTTTTGAGACCGACTTTGGATGCTGTGAAAGTGCTGCACTCAATATGCCAGCAAATTTGGAAAACTCAGCAGTGGCCGCAGGACTGGAAAAGGTTAGTTTTCATTCCAATCCCAAAGAAAGGTAGTGCCAGAGACTGTTCAAACTATCGCACAATTGCACTCATCCCACATGCTAACAAAGTAATGCTCAAAATTCTCCAAGCGAGGCTCCAGCAGTTCGTGAACTGAGAAGTTCCAGATGTTCAAGCTGGATTTAGAAAAGGCAGAGGAACCAGAGATCAAATTGCCAACATCTGTTGCATCATTGAAAAGGCAAGAGAGTTCCAGGAAAACATCTACTTCTGCTTTATTGACTATGCCAAAGCTTTTGACTGTGTGGATCACAACAAACTGGAAAATTCTTCTAAAGATGGAAATACCAGGCCACCTTTCCTGCCTCCTGAGAAATCTGTATTCAGGTCAAGAGGCAACAGTTAGAACTGGACATGGAACAAAGGACTGGTTCCATATTGGGAAAAGAGTACGTCAAGGCTGAATATTGTCACCTTGCTTATTTAACTTATATGCTGAGTACATCATGCGAAATCTCAGGCTGGATGAAGCTCAAGCTGGAATCAAGATTGCTGGGAGAAATATCAATAACCTCAGATATGCAGATGACACCACCCTTATGATACTTTTGAACTGTGGTGTTGCAAGAGACTCTTGAGAGTCCTTTGGTCTGCAAGGAGATGCAACCAGTCCATCCTAAAGGAAATCAGTCCTGAATATTTATTGGAAGGACTGATGCTGAAGTCAAAACTCCAGTACTTCGGCCACCTGATACGAAGAACTGACTCATTTGAAAAGACCTTGATGCTGGGAAAGACAGGAGAAGGGGATAACAGAAGATGAGATGGTTGGATGGCATCACCGACTCAATGAACATGAATTTGAGCAAGCTCTGGGAGTTGGTGGCCTGGTGTGCTTCAGACCATGGGGTCGCAAAGAGTTGAACACTACTGAGAGGCTGAACTGAACTGAACTTGGACCAGGCATAGTGCCAGGCACCAGGGAGAGCTGGAAACAGGACAAAATTACAGTTTTATATTCTAGTCGGGAGGCAAGCAATAAATGAATGAATAATTAAATAAGCAAGGTAATTTATAATAGTAATGAGAACTATAAGAAAAATTTTAAAGTAACATGATAATGATATGGGAGAATGGCATTGAAACATGTTAATTATCATATGTGAAATCAATCGCCAGCCCAGGTTTGATGCTCGGGGCTGGTGTACCGGGATGACCCAGGGGGAGGGAATTGGGAGGGAGGAGGGAGGGGGGGTTCTGGAGGGGGAGCATATGTATACCCATGGCGGTTTCATGTCAATGTATGGCAAAACCAACACAATAAAGTAAAGAAAATTAAAAAAAAATAAAGTAACATGATAGAAAGTTATAGGAAGTGTGTGAGGAGTGTGGGAGGGGTGTTGGGAGATGAGCATTGCTTATAAGGTTGTCAGAAAAGGCCTGCATTTTGCTGAGACTTGAATGACCTGAGAAACCAGCCATGGAGGAACTTGGGGAAGGACTGAGTATTCTAGGCAGAGGGAACAGCTGGTGCAAAGGCCCTGAGGCAGAAATAAGTTTGATAGACTCCAGGAACAGAAAGAAGGCCAATGGGGCTGGAGCAGAGTGAACACTTGGGGAAAGAGGAAACTGGAGGGGAAGGCAGGTCAAGGTCACGTGGGCCTTTACAGGCCAAGGAGAGGGAATGAGTTTGATTTTAGGCTCCATTGGTGGGCTTTAAGCAAGGAAGTAACACCGTATGGTTTGGGTTTGGAAAAGATCAATGGCAGTTGTGTAGGGGCTGGGTCATTAAGGGACAGGAGAGGAGACATGGAGACCAGGTAGGGCCATGCATCCGTCCAGGTGAGAGGACTGTGAGCAGTTTGGAGGTCATGATAATGGAGAAAATTGGATGGATCATGGATTGATTTTAGAGGTAGAGTCTCTTAGTTGGGTCCTTCAGGAAGCAGACACGAAGATGGCATTAGATATGCAAGTGGTTGATAGGAGACTAAGTCCTGTGAAAGATAAAGAGGAGAAAGAAGAATTGGTTGAACCTTAGACCTCCATGCAGATCTGACAAAGCCTTGGCCATCTTAACAGGATGTTCCGGAGCCAATGGGCTTCCCCAGTGGCTCAACAGTAAAAGAATCCACCTGCCAGTACAGGAGACAATGGTTTGATCCCTGGGCTGGGATGATCCCCTGGGAGGAGGAAATGGCAACCCACTCCAGCATTCTTGCCTGGAGAATCCCAGGAACAGAGGGGCCTGGTGGGCTACAGACCATGGGGTCACAAGAGTCAGACACGACTGAACACATGTGGGGCCAACAGTGCCCATCAGGGAAGTTTGGAATTGGGCAGAAATGCCCAGTCCCCAGTACCCTTTTCATGCCCAGTCATTAACTGAGTACTTCCCCAGAAGAGAGTGGCTTTGGCTCAAAAGCCAAAATAGCCAAATAGGGTGATGTCCACACGGAAACCTGCACAGGGATGTTTATAGCAGCTCTGTTCATGATTGCCAAGACTTAGAGCACCCAAGATACCCTTCAGTAAGTGAATGAATAACTAAACAGGTATATCCAGACGATGGAATATTATTCAGCAATAAAAAGACAGGAGCTGTCAAACCATGAGAAAACAAGGAGGTACCCTAAATGCATATTACTAAGTGAAAGAAGTCAGTCTGACAAGGTGGCATACTGTATGACTCCACCATATGACGTTTTGGAAGAGACAAAACTATGGAGATGGTGAAAAGATCAGGGGTTGCCAGGGGTTATAGGGGAGAGGAGGGTGACTAGGAGGAGCACAGAGGCTTTTTAGGGCAGTGAAACTACTCTCTGTGATACTGTAATGGTATCATTTATTGAAACCCACAGAATGTACAACCCCAAGAAGGAACCCTAATGTAAACTATGGACCCTGGGTGTAATGGTGTAGCAGTATAGGTTCATCAGTCATAAAATATGTCCCACTCTGGTGTAGGATGTGGATAATGGGGGAGGCTATGCATACATAGGGGCGGGGGGTGGGTATGGGAAACCTCTATACCTTCTGCTCAATATACTGTGAACTGAAAACTGCTCTAAACAACCAACCAACAAAAACTGCACCTAAAGCGGCCCTGCAAGCCTGCCACATCCCACCCCTTGCTCCATGAACATTCACTTCTCCATACATGCTTGGCCCAGGAGCAGCCCCACTGAGGTCCCCTGGGCCCTCTTCCTGAGGGTATATTTAGACGTAGGGATTGGTAGGATGAACCACAGTCCCCATCACAGTTGGTCTCAGGGCCCCAAGAAGAATTCACTGCCTCCTACCTCTACCACCCAGTCTAAATTCCTTCTGCCTTCTGTCAGTACCTCTTGCTGAGTAAACGGCGGTGAGGAGGGGATGGAGAATATTCTTTCCTCCCCCAGCCTAGTAAAGGCCATGCATAACATATCTGCAGGCGGGGAGGGAGGAGGTAGGATTGTGGAAGGAGAACTTCAGACTATAATAAAGTCATTTCTAAAAGAACAGGGGAGTGGGCACTTGTCAGGCAACTAGTTTCTGTTACAGGCCTGTGGCAGAACCAGACTTTGAAATTGGGGCTTAAGATGAATTGATTTACTCAATTTTAGCACTGCAAGTCCCACATCCCAGGAAACCTCAGTCCTGGGCAGATCCGGCCGGCTGGTCAACCGAACTATCCCTAAACTACACTCCATCAGTGCTGGTACCTAATGGACACTGAATAACACACAATTCTCTCTCTCTCTCTCTTCCTGCCTTCCTCAGCCCCTGGGCTTCCCTCCACTACAGCCTCTCCCCATTTACCTGCCTATCGAAAGACTGTGAACTCCTCGAAGGCAGGAACCAGCTGTGTCCTCCTCATCTCTGGGTCTCCAGGGCCAGCCCCTGTGGTTATTCAAACTCACAGGGGCTGGAGACAACATCACCTGGGCTGTGCTCGTGAACCAAAGAACTTCCTTTCCCCAGAGGGTGGAGAGGTGGGGACTGGGGTCAGAGAGGGCTGTCTGCACCCATTCTGGACATCCCCATCCCAAGGGTCTTGTCTCCACCCATGGATGGGCTGTCCCTGGACCAGAGCTGCCTCAGTCTCCTCATCTATAAAATGGGGCTGTGGTACCTACCTCATAGGATTATAATGAGAATTAGAAGACCAGATGAAATGTTGCATATGAAACCTCCCAGGGACTCAGAGGCAGGGATTGGTTTTTATTATGCTACTTTATATTCCCAGGGCATTCAGTATACCTGGCACTCAGTAGATGCCCAATTGCTGCATGCATGCTCAGTTGCGTCTGACTCTTTGCAAACCCATGGACTGCAGTCCACCAGGCTCCTCTGTCCACAGGATTTCCCAGGCAAGAATACTGGAGTGGATTGCCATTTCCTTCTCCAGGGGATATCCCTGAATCAAAGAATCGAACCCACATTTCCTGCCTTGGAAGGTGGCTTCTTTACCACTGAGCCACCTGGGAAGCCCCCCCAATACATGCTACCCTCTTCCTTATATATTCCTAGCATATATTAGAGGCTCAGTAAATGTTAATTTCCCATTTTACTTCTTTTCCTTGACTGCCCAGGAGCCTACAGTGCCTTCCTCCATAGTTGCTCTGTCCTTTCTTCATTCTCCTCTCTCATCCTCTTTCTGAGCAGCATTGGGGAATCCTTCAGACTGAGGTTCATGTATGTGTTCCATCAACACACCCCGTTGGGGGCCTTCCAGGGGGAAGCAGGGCTCAGGTAGGGCCCCAAAAGCTTAGGTCTGAGCATCAGATGCCGGGATGAGGAGCCAGACCAGAGAGGAGGGGCAGCGTCCAGGGAAGAGGGAGCTTTCCTCTCCGGGGAAGCCCAGAGATTTCCACCCAGGGTGTTTACTTCCTTGGAAGCGGGAAAAGGAGCCAACCTACCTCTCAGGCTCAAGCAGGAAGCGAGGACATCTGTTCTCAGCTTGGGAGGAGCTGGGAATCAAGGAGGAAACGGGTGTCCTCTTTGTAGGGGGCCTGGGAGTTGGCTGGAGCATGTGAGCTTGAGTCCAGGTTCAGCCAAGAAGGACCAGAAGGAGTGGCTGCCTAAGGCTGCATCCTCTCTCTGAGGCGGTAAGGGCCGGGGCTCTCACTGTTCCATCAGCATTCCAAATGCCCCCAGGTCCTCCACCCCTGCACTTTTCACTCTGCCTGATCCTCACTGGTGGCAACTTTGGAGCTCCATACTATAACCGTCCCCATTTAACAATAAGAAAGTTGAAATCAGAAGGATTCATTCATTTCCCCAGGGTCCCCCGTCAGTGGGTATCCATCTGGGAGTTGAACCATGTCGCATGTTCTAACTTGGTTGATCAGCCCCACCCAGTGAGGAAGCAGTATGTCCTGGGAGCTTCCTTCCACCCTCGGCTTAGTCCCACCCGCTTCTACCCTCTTCTCCAGGCAGTTCCCAGGCAGAGCCCAGGAGCCCACCCAAATCCAGCAGCCACCGCAGCACCCCTCCTGCCCTCACTGGCGGTCTCAGCGCTAGTTTTCATGGCATTCACCTGTAACTTGCATTCCCAAGTTCAAGAACTTCTTGAGGTCTATAACCATGACTGCTTCGTATCTGGGTCACTGGCTCTCTGCCTGCGTTCAGGGTGCATTTCCATCCAAGCACAACGGAACCTCAGGGCTGGTGGCTGTTACTCCAGCTCCTCTAGAAGAGGCTGTTTTCCTTTTTTTTTGGCAGCACCACAAGGCACGTGGGTAGGATCTTAGTTTCCCTGACCAGGGATCAAACCCTCGCCCCTTGCATTGGAAATGTGGAATCTTAACCACTGGACTGCCAGCGAAGTCCCAAAAGGGCACTTTTCTGATGATCCCCAACTCTACAGATATAGCACATGGAGGCAGGAAAGCTGAGTTTTAGGGAGCATTCTTTCCTTAGTCTGTAAAATGGGTAGGAGCAGTCCTGTGCTGCCTACAGAGATGGTGAAAGACAAAAGGCCTGCTGATGAAGGAGGGGCAGGGGCAGGTGGACACTTCGGGGCCAAACAGAAGTGTGTGTTGGGGCTCAAGACCAAGGGGGTGTGTACCTGGGACCTCACCTGGATGGCTGTTCACTTGTATCCAGTGAGAAGCCAAGGGTGCCTGGCAGCTGCTCCTCAAATGCCATCTGTTTCCTAATCTAGCCCAGGGTACCCAAGGTGATCCCTAGGGGAAGAGCCGGGCAGGTTGGGGAGACTCCCAGAGGTTAGAAGAAGGCAGAAGGCATGAGACCAGGGTAGAGTGGGCAGTCCTGCTGGCTGGACCCTTCCCTGCTCCTGTCCGCAGAGCCTGCTAACTCTTCTCAGCCCACCGTGGGGTGGGTCCACGCTTGGATCTGCCTCCTCTCTGAAGTTTATCAGCCACCAGCACTAGCTGAAGCCACAAACAAATTGTACTCACACACAGTTTATTTTTCAGAAACTGAGAAACAGGGGGAAAAGGGACTTTGCCAAGATTGCACAGCAAGGAGGAAGCATTTGAGAACAATGTTGATCTCTAACACTGGGATCCTTCTTACAATGTTCCTAAGGGCTTTGTAAGTAATCGTTAAAAGCTTCACAAAGCCTTGGTGGAAAAGGTGTGTGGCTGTCACGATCCCCGCCCCCCCCCGTTGCAGACAGTGATACTGAGCACAGAGAGGTAAGGCAACTTATTTCAGATCACACAGCTGCCAAGTCAAGGAGCTAGGATCCTAATTCAGGCATCCAAGCTCATGATCACTAGGACAGACTGTCTTCCTGGATGAGCAGGGAAGGCCTGGTATACTGGGATGGGGTCAGGGTATGGTAGGATTGTATTATATTGTATTGTTTAGACGTGGAGTTATATCTGACTCTTTTGCTACCCCATGGACTGTAGTCCACCAAGCGCTTCTGCTCATGGAATTTTCCAGGCAAGAATACTGGAGTGGGTTGCCATTTCCTTCTCCAGGGGATCTTCCCAATCCAGGGATTGAACCCATATCTCTGACACTGGCAGGCAGATTCTTTACCACTGAGCCATCTGGGAAACCCAGGGTAGGAACAGGAGAAGAAAGTAAAAGGGCCTGTTAGGAGGCTGAGGCAGAGAAAGAACACACAGATTGAGCTGTCCTTGGAGGGAAGCAGGCAGAAAGAATTTTACTTTCAGTGGCTGCCCTATTAACCTGATCTGTTGACCCAAACTTCCCTAACCTCTGGATGAGGTCTCGGGCATAACTCAGCTTGTTCAGTCACTTTGGGGCTTTATCCTACTTTTAGATATTGAAACAGTCGAGTCTAATGGCAAAGCTCTAAGCTCTAGTCAAAACTTCTCTCCCCCAGCTCAAGTCTGCCTTAAACTCAAAGACCTATGTAATGGGGAAGGAGGCACGGTGGGATTCTCCTCTAAGACCCCACTTTGGTCTGCTCTCTCCTTGTCCTTCTCCCCACTAGTCGCCTCTGGTTTCTCCAGGGTGGGAGACTGGGGCAGGGAGGAGAGAGAGGTAACAAGGTAAGTCAGGCTTGTCTGGTTCAGATGTTCTCAGGAGATCATTGTTTTCAGGTGGGTCAGATGAGTGCCTGGGAGCTGGTGCTTTATCATTAGGGGCACTTCTGTGGGTTCTTCATAGATCCCCCACCACTAGGATGTCCCACCTGCAGTTCCTCCCTGGGCACAGCATTCCCTGGCTGGCACAATCCCTCTTCAGCACCTAGCATCGAGGTCCACCCACCCAACATGAAGTCTTCTGATAAGATCGTGTATCATTTCCTTGTTTCTCCCCACCCCCAATGACCTCAAACCAGCCACCTTCTGCAAAATTCCAAGCACGGACCCCAGGAAACATGCTTGCATCCTGTCCCCCAAGTGCTGGGGGTGAAGACCATCCCCAGAGCAGTTCAGTCTCTGCCTGCCTCGCAAAAACAGGGGACTCAGCCAGCCTCTCATCTTTGTCCCCAGTCACCCACCTCCCCAAACCCAGTGGATGCCTGCTGCTGTGCTATTCCACTCTCTGAAGCCCCCTCACCTGGCTTGAAGTTGGTGAGTGATGTCAACTGTCTCTAAAGATAACTCCCTTTCCCAACCGTCTCTAAACCCCACCTTCACGTGACTTTGTAACCCCACAGCCTGAGCGAGCTAAGGGACCAAGAACATTTTTGTCCAGCTCCATTGCAAGTCTACACTCTAGAATGGACGTCCTTGGTATCCATCATGCTCACCTTTGGGGTCTGGGCTGAGCTGGGCAGCAGAGCTGAGGAGGAAGGGAGGAATCGGAATGGTTTTTTCCATTTGGGGTCCATTAGTCACGATGCTGAGGACCAGCTGGGAAGGGATGAGTCAAAGAGGAGGTGCAGGGTTCAGGCCCCCATCAAGGAGGGTGGTGAGTCAGGCAGACTGTGGGGGGCTGCCAGTTTGCAGTCTGGAATCTGGTTTTGAACGTGGAGTCTGAGCGCCTCATAGGAAGTGGAGCAGGGTAGTTAATAGCACCGACTTTGAAGCTGGGGCTTCGGGATTTGAAGTCCAGCTTTACAAGTTTGTACCATTTGGAGCAAGTGACTCAACCTCTCTCGCCAGCTGCCTTGGCTGCACCATGGGAGGGTTAAGACTTGAGTGAAACCCGAGTGTGCAGCTCAGAGCCTGGCCCCTTGGGCCCTCAGCAGAGTTCCCTGCAGTCCCAGGCGGAAGGTAGGACTACTCTCACCACCCCCCCCCCATTTTATAGATGGGGAGACAGAGGCACGGAAGGGATAGCAATGTGCCCAGGGTCCCACTCAGGCAGTCCAGCCCCAGTGACTGAGCCCTCACCCACCAGGCTACACAGGGAGGATGCTGGCCTGGTTGGTAAGTGTGACTGCATGGGTTCACACCCCAGCTCTACCACGCAGGAATTTTTGAGCAAGTTACTTTGCCTTTCTGAGCCCTCAGTTCCTCCCTCATCTGTGTGTTGTTCGCACTGTGCTCTCTGGAAGCTGAGGATTTAATGAGTCAGTCCTTGAAATGTCCACTCTGTTCTCGTTAGTTACCCTTAGAGTCATTCTGAGTTGGAAAAGATAATGAGAGGAAGCTCTCCCCTCCACTTTACAGAAGAGGTTGCAGGGGCTCAGAGAGGGTGACTGGCCAGCCTGAGATCACACAGCTGGCAGAGCTCAGATGCCTCCACTGTTTTTCCACCACTGACAAGCTGTTCCATGGGAGGAAGGCATCAAGAATTGGTGAGCGAGGGGCTGGAACACTGGGGTAGGAAGTCAGAAGAGTGGTCAATCCTGGCCACACAGGTCAGGAAGATCTGTGTCCCTTCTTAACCATGCGGTGCTTGAACAAAAGCTTGTCACACTCATCCCATTCAGTCCTCCCAAGGAACTGTGCCAAGCAAGGAGTCCTGGCCTCTGTTACTGCTGAGGAGCATCGAGGCCTCGAAAAGGGAGTGACCTGGCCACCTGAACCTAGGCAAGGGTCTCTACGGTGCCTGAATTGTCAAAGGCAGGCAGGCAGATGAGCCCAGGAGGGAGCCAGGGATGGTGAGGACAGCAAGCCTCCATTAGGATGCCACTGAGTGGCAACTGAGCTGTGAGCACCCGCACAGATGGCCCAGGGAGCCAGGGCAATGACGATCACTATAATGAGTCCCTGTGGGGGACAGAGGCCACGTGTGCCTCTTTCAAAGTGTGTCCTATTTCCTTGCTCGCAGATGGGAGTATCCAAACTTTAACAGAGAACCTCTAGGGACCTCCAAATCCACCCCCAAAAGAGCATGGGGCTTGTTGGCTGGGGGGCCCGTCTTTATGACACAGCTCTGAGAGCCCCTGCCACCTGCTCTGTACCATTCCTAGCAGCCCACCCTGGCTCTGCAAGAATGTTTCCCAGACCCTCTGGCTCATAAAGGCTGATGGCCGATGTCTGTCTTTTAAATGCAGGCTCATGTCTTTGTCACCCACTGAGCCCATTTTTTGGAAAAGACAGAGAGGACGTTGGTCTTTGGCTCTAATGATCATACCCCATCTAGAGATCAGAGGGGTACCTGTTCCCACATCCAGCTTCAGCTCAGACTGGCTGTGACCCTCCTGTGTGCCTGCCATCTGACCAACACTTTCATATCCATCCTGGAATCTCATTGTTCTAAAGAGACTTCAGAAGTTTGGGGAGGGAGAAAAATGCACAGGAATGAGAGGTCTGGGCTACTGTCTAAGTACATGAGGTTTTGTCTTTAATTAATAGTCAAGCTTTTGCTATTGATGTTCAAATTAAACATGATCTGTGATACTAATTTCTTGAAATTTATTGGGACTGGCTTCATGTCCTACTATAGGATATTCACTATCATTTTTGGAAACCTTCAGTGTGTGCTTGAAAATAACACATCAGATGCAGGATTCTATATATGCTGTTTGTTGTTCTGCAGTTTGTGGCTTGCTTCTTTGTATGTTTTGTAATTTGGGATTGAGAGCTCGTGTTAGCAAGGGTTTTATCTGTGAGTAGCCCACGTGGCCTTTACTGTGAGAATGTCTCTCCAGAGAGGCTTGCCTTTGCTACTGCCACCTGCTCTGTGGGTGTAAACCACCCCGTGTTTGCTTTTTATATTAATTTCCAGACTTAGGAGTTCTGGGACCATGTGGGCACTGCCAATTTAAACCTCAAATTTTGTGTGAGGGAACGCCTAGAGTTACAATTTCTCGAAAGAGACTCGATTTTTATTTTTTCAACAGAGCCAAAAATGAGCCAACTTCTTTGACAACTTCTTCTGCTTTTTTGCAAAAGGATTATTTCTTTTCCGCTTGCTCTCTCACTGAGGATATGGGTCCAGCTTTACTCAGGTGTCTTAGTTCCAAAACTCTCTTGGCAGGGGCCCAAGGCCTTGTCTCCCATCCCAACATAGATGCAAAATCCAAGCTTCTCAGTTACCAAGATCAGCAAAGGTCAATAACCTCCCCACCCGCGTTCCCAAGCCACCCACAGACCCCCCCAAAGGATTGGCAACTGCTTGTCACCCCGACTTTGGCTTCCTCTTTGTTTGCTTTTAGTCCCTGGGGGTTTCTTGGCTCTCCTGGAAGCTCAGTTGGGTATTTAAAAGAATGTTCTGTTCTCTTTAGTGTTTCCAGTACTATGCAGCAGTTGGTTCTTCCAAAGCTTCCATCCATCATACCCAGGACCTGGCTTCCATTCTTCTGCTTCTGAGTGAGCCTGGGAAGCCCCTTGCTCCACCTCCTCACCTATCTGATGGAGTTCATCATCTCCCAGCCACCAACTTCACAACCTCACTCAGATGAAAGGCATAAAGTTGGGAGGGTAGGGGTGGCAGGCAGGGGCTGTATATCCCAATGGCTTCAGCAGCTAAGCACCTAAGTCCCCGGTGGTCCTTCCAGGATGTCTGGTGATCAGTCATCTCAGAGCTGAGGGGCACCAGGGGGCAAAGGCTCTTCAGCAAAGGGACCGATTTCTCCAGCAGCACCTGGGAGGTGGGTGTGCATGCTCAGTCCCTAAGTTGTGTCCAACTCTTTTCGACACTATGGACTGTAGTCCACTGCTCTTCTGTCCATGAGAATTCCCAGGCAAGAGTACTGGAGTGAGTTGTCATTTCCTCTCCAGAAGATCTTCCCCAACCCGCATCAGGAATTGAACCCGCATCTCCTGCATTGCAGGCAGGTTTTTCAACCTGCTGGAGTCACTGGGGAAGCCTGAGAAAGAACTCACTTCACGTCTCAAACCTCTGGGTGAAAATTCCTCCTGGCTCCTCTGCCTGATTCACATCCAAGGCATCCCGAACTACACTCCCTCCTTCCCAGGCTGATTCTTGGCTGGCCCCGAGTCGGGATGACAACACCCACTCCTTTACCTGCACCAGATACCCAGGAGGTTTTCAGAGGGCCCCTCTCACAGCACTCAAAGTGAAAGTGAAGTCATGTCCGACTCTGCGACCCCGTGGACTGTCGCCTATCAGGCTCCTCCGTCCATGCAATTTTCCAAGCAAGAGTACTGTAGTGGGTTGCCATTTCCTTCTCCAGGGGATCTTCCCAACCCAGGGATTGAACCCAGGTCTCCTGCATTGTAGGCAGACGCTTTACTGTCTGAGCCACCAGGGAAGTCCACACTCAAAGCCAATCACCAAATCCTCAATATTCTAAATCTCTGTGCCCACTTCCTGTCACCCACCTCCCATTGCCTGGGCCACACCCAGGCCTCATTAAATCTCACGAAGTGATTCCAAGTCCTAGCCTCTGTCCTTCCTCTGCCTCTCAGAGGCTCAGAGCCCGTGGATGCCCAGAGGCCAGGACCCCCGCTCACTTCTGCTTGCTTCAGGGCCCCACCCTGTGGGCCAGCTGTCCCTGTTTGGCCTCTCCCAGCGGAGACCTTTTTAAGTGTGAGCCCTCAGAGGACAGCAGATGGGCACACAGGCTTGGGCTCGGCTTGAAGGGGGCTCGGCATTTACATGCTGCCACTATGACCCCCCTTTCGCCTCAGGTACAGGGTAACAAGAATAGAAAAAGCAGCACATTTTCAGCTTCTATGAGATGACAACACGTTTGCGAACTTGTCGTTCTCACTGCATCTCCACCCCTCCACCTTACCTGGCTCGTAAGCTTCACCCCACGGCTGACCTTCGCCCCTGGTGACATCCGGGAACAGGGTGGGGTGAGGGGAGGGGGCCAGTTAGGCACCGCCTGGTGGACCTGCACCAGCTCGGCGGGACGCTGGGCTGCCGACTCACCTCAGGCGGGGCATGCTGGGCTCCCTGGGCCCAGCTGTGTGGTCTTGCCCAAGCCTTGGCACAAACCCTCCCATCCTCCTTAAGAAGCTGCCGAGGTCACACTCATTTATCCACAGCTAATAGGTGGTAGCTGCTGAGAGAGGGCACCCAGGACCTGTGACAAGGGACAGTCAAGATGCTAAGCCCTGAACATGATGCTTCCCCCATGTTCTCAATCCCAGAGAGAAATGGGTGGAGAAATGGGTGGGGGTGGGGGGAGCCCCCCTTTGCTGTGCCACCGGGGAGCAAAGGAATTTTTCCACTCCTTGGCCCTCCTCTGGGACGCTGGCTCATCACCTGGGGCACTGGGGAAGGTGGGCAGGGCATGAGGGGGGATGGGAGAGAGCTCGCAGAGGCCGGACAGGCAGCCGGTGTGCTGACTCCTCAGATTATCGCTGTTCAAGGACCAAATGGGAGTTTTTGGAGAATGGAACCCTGAACTGAGTGAGATGACCAAGTGGGAAGGGGTCGCAGAGGAGGCTAGCCCTGACTCGACACAGGGCCCCACTCCCCCCACGCCCCACCTTCCTGCCCCCTTGCCCGACTTCCGTTTCTAGACCAGTCTCTGACAGAAACATGCTCCTGTGGACCTTGGCCAGCTGGACGAGTGGCACTGGGGCCCCTCGGCGACTGCTCAGCCACTCTCAAGCCTCGCTGACGGTGCTAACAAGGGAGGAGGACCGAGCTTGGTGACAGAGGAAAAGGTGGACAAGGGTCTCCAGGTGTCAGGCATGGGCTCTTGTCGGGGTGAGGCTGGGGATGAAGACCCAGCCCACTTTGAGGGACGGGGAGGGCCAAGACCTCAGGCCAGACAGAGTAGGGGTAGGGGCTCAGGCAGGGCGCTCTCCCTGGGGGGAGAGACAGAGAGTGTGTGTTTGTGTGTTGAGGGGGGACACATGTGTGTGTCACGGGGGACACTTGTGTATGTGTGGCAGGGGGTACACGTAGGGGGGGCACTTGGGACATGATCCTGAGGGCAGTGGGCTTCCCGAAGATGCTCAGCAGGGCTGCCAGGCCCCTGAGGTGAGGTGCCAGGAGGGCACAGCACATTATGGAGGTTTTGTCAGAGGACCTGGGGTCAGGACAGGTGGGGTGGGGGTGCAGGGTAGGGAGACCTTGGAGAAGCCAGCCTTGGGGCTTACACAACGAGGGAGTGGGCACAGTGGGGAAGGGGAGGGCTGGAAGGCAACACCTGTTTCAGGCTTGACAAATGAGTGGCTATGGATGGACGGAGGTGCCACTCACAGCAGACCAGTGAGGAGGGCTCCAGCGTCTGCAGGGGGTTGATGCTTTTGGACCCCTGTGGGCATCCAACGTGCTTCTCCGTCCACTCTTCTCACTAGAGAAGGCGTACAAGCACCCAGGAAACAGGTTTCTCTGAAGTGAAGCAGCTTCTTGTTAACGCGGGCTATTACTGGCAACAGAAATACACAAGTCTGGGCAAGCTCTGGGAGATGGTGAAGGACAGGGAAGCCTTGAGTGCTGCAGTCCATGGAGTCACAGACTCGGGTGCAACTTAGTGACTGAACCACCACCACCGCTGGCAAGGGTATAGCCTGTGCCCCCCACCCCAGCCTGCTCCCTCACAGGCTCTGTGGTGACTTGCTGGCTAGGGATCCAGCCCCTGGATGATCCCCTCTCTGCAGCTGCTGTGACTCCAACTGGGGACTGGGCAGTGGTGGGACCCTCACCCCTTCCATGTGCCCACTGACCAGGTAGTCTCCACGTTCCAAGAAGTGGCACACACGCTGGTTACCTGTGTAGGGGGGGACTCCCTTCAAGTTTAGCTTACTTAGGAGGTGGAGGCAGGGTAGGAGGGGGGAGCTTGGAAATGGGCTGGAGCACGGGCCCACCACTGCTGAAGGCCAAGGGCCCCCTCTCCTCGCTGCAGTGGGGGAGGCATGGCCTGAGCTTTTGAGATCACAGTCCCAGCCAGAAGAAATGAGACAGACCAGGGGCTAGACCTTAGCTTCGGAATGTGACAATTTATTTGGGGGAGGCCAAAGAGGCTTTTCATGCCCCCTTCCTGGCATTGATACGATATTGAAGAGCAGCAGAACAAAACAGACAAGACGAGAGTAACCAGCACAGACCCCCTCCCCCGGCCCAGAAACAATCAATTCCAGAACAACAGAACTGAGACCCACACCCAACACAAGGCGTTTCTCCACCCACATCCTCTGGGAGAGGAGCAGGTGGCCTGGGGGCCCAGCCCCACGCTGAGTGCCCCGCTCCCCGCGTCTCTGGTCTCCCACTCACCCTACTAGTTTCCTGTCTTGAACCACTGGAGGCAAAGTTTAGCCAGCTGGGAGCTGGATGGTTGAACCACAGACAAAGGCAACAACACTTCATTTTTAAAATGAGAGAAAAAAGAGACAGCGCCCCTCCCCAAATATAGAGCTATATATGTATATTTTATATATATAGAATTCATTCGTGCACAATTCATTAAATGAGCTTTTCAAAAATTAAAAAAATTATAAGATACATTTCTTTAGGCTTTTGTGTTTTTAAATTAAAACCAACAAAAAGTCTCCATCTCTACTCTGCCCAATAGCAGGGGGGAGGCCCCAGAACCCTTGGTTCATTCTACTGTGGCCTCTTGCAAGGGGTCCCTCATTAGACCACCAGCCCCCCTTTGCCTAGCTGAAGCTCTGCATACAATAAGACACTCACCCACTGCTGGAGTAGGGTGCTGACTCCTTCAAGGTGGGATGGGGTGACCCCACAGGCCTGGGAGGTGGGTACCTCAGTCCCCACCCAGCCTGTCCCCCCTATCTTGGTGTCTTGGCAAGTATCAGTAAGACAAGGCCAGGCTGGGGACACCCTCCCCCTCTCCTGGAGTGGTAGCCCCTAATTCTGGGCTTTCTCAATCTGAGAGGAGATGCAGACAGAAAGAAAACAAAAACCTTTAAACACTTTCCTTTTTTTTTTTTTTTTTCTCAAAAGTGATTCCTTAAACCATACAAGCCCCCAAGAGGCTGCCTTGGGCTAGTGCATGGGAGCCTGAAAGTGGAACTGACCAGGTGGGTCCCACTGTCCGGCATGGGCCAAGTGCAAAAAAAAAAAAAAAAAAAAAAACAGAAAAGAAAAAAACCTCCCCAAACACAAAACCACAACCACCAACAAAACCCCCAAAGACACAAAAGGCAGTGTGTCCACTTGAGACCCAGAGGCTAGAAAGGCTGGTGGTGGCTCAGCTCCCCAAGCCAATAGCTTCCTCCTTTGGGCTCATCTCTCACCCAGGACTGCCTGGCTCAGGGGAAGCCCCTGGCTTTATGGTCGCTCCAGGGCCCAGGTCCCCACCTTTCAAAGGTTGTCCCCAAAAGGCCAGAGCAGCTAGGCTCTTCACTACAATGAAGCAGCTTTGCCTCTCAGAAGCCCAGTTTCCTGGCCTTGGAAGTGGGGTGACCCCTCCCACTCTGCCTGACTCACTGGGCTCTGTTGGAGCCCATTTTGATCCTGACCCCTTTGCAGGGTGAGAATGAAAAGCAGCTGTGGGAGAGTAGAGGCCCCAGTGCCAGCAGCCTCCACCACCACCTAACCCTCAGCAGCTGCCTGGACACCAGCAAGTGAAAAGGCCATGCTACCCAATACACCCATTTCACAGACGGGCAAACTGAGTATCTGGGAGGGGAATGAGACAGGGATGGGTTCCAAGTTCCCGTCTCAAACCAGACACCAGACCTCATCTGTTTCCTATGACATGGGAGTGAGAAGAGGGTGGCATTAAGGGGAGATGACCCCAACCAATATTGAACAAGGAAGATCGGGTCTTGAGGGGTCTTTCACATACAAAAAATAAAGCCAACCAAACTGCAACTTCTGCTTGGTAATTAGGCAAACGGAAAAGCAGCAGCAGGGGAGGAAGGGCCCACGGGAGGCTGATCTGTGCAAGTGTGGTGGGGGCTGCGGGGCCTGGCTCAGAGCCACCCTGGGAGAGAGGTAAGGAGGGCTCCGCTTGCTCTTGACCTGGTGCCCACTTGGGTCCCCAGGGGAGCTCCCCACCTGGGAGCCAACCATGCGCATGCGTGCCTCTGCTGGGACAGGGCTGCACAGCTGGGGGTCAAGGGCAGCGACTTGCCTGTGGAAAGAGACAGGGCGGGCACATCCTCCCCCTAGGGTTACCCCCAATCCACCATGATCACCACTGAAGGCTCTCCCAGAGTCCACAGCTCCTGTCTTCCTGACACCTGTAGCAACCCCTACCTGGCCAGGGAAGCTTGGGGTTGTCATGGTCATTGGGGCGATGGGGAGATGCCCCCATGGGGAGGGAGGGCAAGGAACCCAACTGTACCTACTCACGAGCCTTCCTGCAGAGTCACCAAAGCTGGGTCCCAGCGACAGTGGGACCCCTGCTGACCCCAACCTCCCCCAATCTCAGCTCTACCTGCTTGGCCCCTGCAGCTTCTGGCAAGTTCCTTTGGGAACAGGGGTCATCCTTCCCTCCGAGTACAGGACAAGAGTGGAGCCTGGGCCGAGCACAGGAGGGAGGGCTTACCTTGCTTTGGGCCAAGGAAGGGGGTCTGTCGCCGTGCCCGGGGTGGGGGCGCCCTCCCAGCTGGGCCTGAGCCTCTGTCCATGTTCCTAACACTGCCGCCTCAGCTGTGCAATCGCTGCGTTACTAGTTTTTCTTTAAATATCTTTCTCCCCACCCTCCCCAACCCCATAGGAATCCCACAATATTTTTTTCTATTTCTTTTTTTCTCCCCACCTTTTTTTTTTTTGTTTTTTCTGTTTTTTGCAAAACTAATTCTTTCACTTTCCTGTCATAAAATCACCTCTGAAAACACAACTTCTTTACAAAAAAGGTCACGAATGACACGGACTCTCAGGAAAACACATTTCTATGGTCTCTGGAAACACCTGTAACTGGCACCCAGGTGGACACGCACCTGGGGTCGGGGGTGGGGTCGGTGGGGGGGATCCCCTCTAAGGACAGAGGAGAAATACCAGCCCTTATTTGGGGCAAAGCCAATTGGCACTTGGACGGCCACAGAGCCAACAGAAGGGCGGGATGGGGAGGGGTCAGGAGCTCCAGACCCTTAAACCCTGTGACCACCCTCCTTCTATCAGTATGTTTTGGGGAGGGTCAGAGGACCCTGCCGCAGTCTCTGGCAGAGAGAGTCGGAAGACAGTCCTCCCCACACTTAGGACCAAGGCCTTTGTTTTCCACCCGGAATTCCCTTTCTGAGTCTTCCTTCTGACGTCAGGGCTCTAAGCTGACACACCAGGAAGCCACCTCGAGCCACCAGTAAGGACTCCCAGTCATCCCAAACAGCCCAGGCAGTGCCCCAGGGTTGGCCAGTGGGGTTGCGTTCTCTGTGCCCCAGACCCCGGGTCCTGCACATGCCCACTCTCCTGAAGGACACCGGGCCCCTTCTTCTATCCCCCGCTTTGGCCAGCCTGTCCTCCCAGCACCCGGCCTAAATCCGGGGTTTTGGTCTCTGCCACTGGCATGGACAACTCATGTTCCCAGGCTGCAGCAGCAAAGGAAGCTGGCTAGAGCAGTGGAGGCCTCCTGCAGCTTGGAGCAGGCTGGGCTGTGACAAAGCCTGGGCGATCATAAGCAAGAGAGAGGGGGCAGGAGAGGTGGGTAGAAGCCGGAGAGCCTAAGAACCGTGTCCAGGCTTCCTCCTCCCCGAAAACAGCCAGGAGGAAGCAGCAGCTTGGGACGAGGATCTGTCTCCCCTCGGCCTCAGTTCTCATCATGCCAGGTCCGACTACCCCAAAGGAGAAGGGCGGGGGTCGCGCCCCCCCCCCCCCCGCCCCGCACACGCGCGCTGGGAAGCTCGGCCTCCGTAGCAAACTCCTCGGTCTTGGATAAGATCCCAGGCCCGGCTGATGGCCAGGGAGGGTCCGGGGCCTCACGCAGATTCGGATACACTCCTGGGGCGGCAGGCGCATGCGCAGCCGGAAGTCCGCGCCGCAGGTTCTTGTAGCACCTTTGGTTGAAAACTGAGGGACCTTTAGATGTCGGGAGGCCATGGCAGGCGAAGTTCGTGCCAGCCCCTCCCACCTTCAAGAGAGAAATTAGTAAAGAGATGGGTGGGTGGGGCCCACGGGGGCCCTCTTGGGTGGTCCAAAGGTGGGCCCAGCTCCTGCCGCCCTTGCGAGGGAGGGGGAAGGGGAAGAGAGGGGCCACGGCCGCCTTCATCTCCACCTCCGTCCTGGCTTCCCCATCCCTGCCCCTCCTTCCCAGGTTATCTGGAGAAAGGAAAAGGACGGTGCCCATGCTGGGACGGGGGGTCCCCTAAGGGGACCCGCAGCTGCCGGGGTTAGCACCGAGAAATCAGATGCTGTGCGCGAGAGCTGGAAGCAAGCTAGGGAGAGACAGGGTGGGATGTGGGGAGGGCAGCTGAACCCCAGGTTCTGGGGCTCCCCAAGAGCCACCCAGCAGGCCCCACTATGCGTGGGCAAGGAGGGTGCCAAGAGACAAGAGGGAGAACTTCCCGGTGCTCTCGCTCCCACCCCAGCCCCACCCCGTTCCAGGCCTGCCCTCCCGCTGGGCTTCAGGGGGTCTCCAACTACCCAGCCCCATCCCGGGGTCAACACCGAGCCTTTTGAAACAAGCAAAGCACAGGCGGGGTTGTCTGAGGGCGGGGGGTGCGGGGGGCGGGAGCAAGAGTATGACTTTGGGCAGGAGGGCGCCCCCCAGCCTCCCCCCTCCTTGGTGGAGCCCCCCTTACTTGCTCGCCCCGCTGCTGCCACCCCCCGCTGCGGCGCCTGCTACCCCAGCTGCCACCTTCTCGAAATCCTCTGGGTTGCAGAATTCCTTGATAGTGACAGTGAGGAGGTTGCTGGTGACGTCGGTGACAACCACGTTGGAGCAAGGTGACATCTCAGGGCGCCAGTCCCCCGCCTCGGGCTCGGAGGCGGCGCCGGCAGGCTCAGGGGCGGCGGGAAGGGCCTGGCTGGCAGCTGCAGGGACCTCAGGAGGCGCCCGCTTGCTGGTGGCCGCCGCATCAGGCGGGAGGGACAGGTCAAGCACCTCTGGCTCCCGCCAGTCGGGGGCCGATGGGCTCGTGGTCTCCGGGAGCAGCTTGGGTGGCACATCCTCCGGCTCGGAGGAGTGCGGGGTGGGCGAGGGGCAGCCGGAGGAGCTGGAGCTGCGGGCGTCGTAGGGGGCACTGGGGGGCGCCAGGAGGAGCCCCTGGCCGGGGGAGGCAGCGATGTCGGTCTTGCCGGCAGGCGGCGGCTGCAGAGGGCCGGGCGGGGGCTTGTTGTACAGCGCAAACGCGCCGAACTTCATGTGGCGGACCTGCGTGCGCAGGATGCTCTCGCTGAATTTCTTGCTCTTGCCGATGACGCGGTTCCGGGACGGGACTTTGGGGCGGGCCAGGGCCCCTGCCCCCTGCCCAGCGCCGCCTGCGCCTGGGCCCTTGTCGATCACCTTCAGGTTCAGGATAATGCGGTTCCGCTTGGGCTCCCGCGGCTTGACCTTGCGATTGATGATGCGCACGGTCTCGGAGAAGGGGGAGATGGGCGGGCGCAGGCCGGCACTGCCCCCCTGGGGATCTGGGCGGGGCAGGGGGCGGCGGGACATGCGGTGGCAACGGCGGATGTCCTTCTTGAGCCGGTGCACCGCAGCGCTGGAATGCAGCTTGGGCGAGGAGGCGCTGGCGCTCGGCTTGACGGAGAAATGCACATCGCTGATTCGGAGGGCCTCGGCCTGGGCCCGCGCCTGCGGGACAGAGGGAAGCAGGTGGCTGAGGGCTCCAGCTGCCCGCTGACCTCTGACATCCCCTGCCTCCCCCACCCACAAGTACTGGCTCAAGAAACCATCCTGAGGGCACTCAAGAAAATCAGCCAGTACTCCTGCCCCTGCCTGAATGCTAAAAAGAAAGAGATTCAGACAGGTGATGCAAAGTGAAGAAGGCTGGGGGCAAGGCAGACTCTCATCCAGGCCCAACCGGCAAGGCTTGACTTTCCCAGCTCGGCTGTGGGCCCGAGGGACAGACTTACTGGCTGTCCTTGGTGACACACAGAAGTGGAACTGCCAGGATGTTGCATGGAAAGAAGTCCTGGACCACTTCTGCCCTGGGAAGATCCCAGCCCAGCCTGGCATTCCTCCATGGACTAATTCTTGGTGACCGAAAGCAGAGGGTGATCCCTCCCTGCTCCACTCCATACTCCAGCCCAGTGGACCTAGCTATAGACGCCCTGAGCTCTTTATCTGCCTCTAAACAAGCTGCACCTCCAGCTCAGTCTTTCCTCCTCAACTCTGGGGGCAGACCTTTGGCCCCTCCTCTTCGCTCCCAGCCCTTGGCACTTCCCCTCCTGGGTCTGATTCATCTGTCTGCCCAGGGTCTGGCTCAGCGCCTGGGTCTGAGCAAACTGGTGCCAACAGATTTCAAAGCCAGCACCTAAAACCTCCTTGGCATTGGTTTGGTGGGGATGGGCTAAGAGGTGGGATGGACCTCGCCATAGTCTCTGTGCCAAGATGGCCTGGGGGCAGGATAGCTGGACAAAGTCTGTGGGAGCAAGCAATATGGACTGTCCCAGGCTCCTGAGCCCAGCTGCACACAGTCCCAGGTGTGACATGTGTAAAGCCCCAGGACTCTGCAGCAGCTCACCTGCCTCCTCAGGGAAGATGCGGGATATGTGTGTGGCAGGGCCCTCAGAGACCCCAGGTCCAGGGCAAGAGACTCACAAGGTTAGGTAAGCCATCCTCTGGGGCCAGTCCTTCCCTCACTAAGCAAGTGCTAATGAGTCACCTGCCAGCTGCCTGGGGCTACAGCTGTGACCACACACAGCTTCTATTTCCAGGGGGTAGCACTCCAAGGAAAAGACAGGTAACAGACAATTAGGGTACAGGGTGATTCAATGCAAGGAAGTACAGGCTCCAGAGAAGCACAGATTAGGTCCCCATTTTGGAGGATAATGCATCAGTAGGAAAAAAAACAAAACAAAAAACACCCTTGACTTTCCTAAGCTACACCCCAAGCAGCTGTGGAGGCCCAGGTGGCCTGCTGAAGGGATACTGCTAAGACCAATGGTGGAGACAGAGAGTCCAGGAATGAGAGTATAGAGTGGCCAGGGACCCGAAAGCACTGGCTGGATAGCGGGTAAAGATGGATGACCAGTCTGGGTTCCGTACAGATACCCTGGCTCCTGGTGGGGGAGATGGTTAGGCAGTGACCGTCTCCAGCCAGGGGAGCTGGGGTGGCTGAGGAAGCGCAGATTCCCATGGTCAGTCTCTGGGCTCCCCAAGAGTGCAATCTGGTTGGGGGTCTCTCCACCTGCCATCCCCACAGTGCTGGATGCTTAACCAGTACCCCGGAGGTAGCCTGGTAGACAAGACTAGAGTGTATTTGACCATAGGCCCAGAAGAGGTTATTTGTGGACTTAGATGCTGAATAAGTGAGGATGTCACTTAGAACGTGGGAGAGGCACAGGTCTCCAAGTTCTGTCTCAAGTCTCCTCCTGGAGTGGCTTAGTTAACAATCCCTCCAGCCACTAGGTGGCAGCAGATGCGGCGCCCGACCTCCCTGTGCCAGGGCTGCCAGCTCCTCCAGCTCAGAGCCAGTGGAGCCAGGGGCTGGCTCCCTCATACCCCTTCCCAGACAAAGGCAGGGGAAAGCCAGCCTTCCTTGGCATGGCAACAAGGGCTTTTGGCCGAGTGAGCTTAGGGGATTCCCCACTCTTTCCAATACCCTGGGGGTTAGCGTTTATTCCCCCCTGCACGCTGCTGGGGCTCCCGGACGTCTGTAATTACGGCTCTGCTGGAGTCCAGCAGTGACTCATGGTTCCTGGGGACTGGCAAAGAGTGCAGGCAAGGCAAATATCAGATCCAGGATGAAACCCCGGCTTGGTGGGACTCCTGGGACCATGAGATAGTATATGTTATCTGCTTAGCACAAAGCCTAGTACAGAGCAAGCACTCGAGAAATGCTAGACTTATCTATCCAAGGGGTGGTGCTTTTGAGAGTAACCTTTTTCTAACGTATGAGTTCCAACCTTTCTACAAAAAAATTTACTTTGTAATTCCTAAATGTTTTTTCAAAGGGGGTTAGTTTACTGTCCTCCTCCTCTCCCCTCCCCAAGTTGAGAATTCTTTGAAGGTGAGACCTGGGTCTGCCTGTGAATTAAAAATGGTAACCACAGCCAATGCATTTATTGCACTCTGACTGGGTGACGGGCACAGCTCCGAGGGCTTGGCATGTACTACATATAGCTAATGTGGAAGATAAAGCCCTGGACCCTACCACTCCCTCTCTGTGATCACGAGCAAGTTATTTAACCTCTCTGGTCTCAAGTTTTTCTATGTATAAAATGGGGATAATGCAACCTACTTCATGGGCTCCTGTTCTCTTCAGAGTAGTTCCCTGCAGAAACTGAATGCTACCTGAGTGTGATTTGTTTACTATACACACTGCCTCTTGGGTTCAGACCAAGCTGATCTCCATCACCCCTTGCAAATCTCTCTCTCATGCTCCCTGGGTATCTATCTCATCTCATCTCCAAATCAAGGTCCTCTCATCTGCCTCTCCGTCCCCTGCCCCACCAACTCTGCAGGCTTCATAGTTTCCCATGTGTATCCATCTTTTCCCCTTAACCTGATGTGCACTCCCTGAGGGACAGGCTTAAGAAAAGGCGACATGATGAAGCCAGGAATCTGGGTGATAGGAGCTCAGATAAAATCACCTCCCTTCCCTGGCCCCTGATTTTCTCATCTTCAAAAGAGGGATACCATTCCCTACTTCGTAGGAGGTTTTTGAGCAACTGAAAGGAGATAATCCATGTGGGGGCTCAACACTATGAGGCCCACAGCCAGAGCTACAGCTATTAAAAAAAGAAAAGCATTCTAAATCAATGCTCATGGCCATTGCTCGCTTCCCCGCTAGAGGGCACTGCAGCTGCACTGTGAGAGACTGTCACACAGCCCACGGGCCTCCAGATGCTCTGCCCCATCCCTCCCAAGAAACATCAAGAGTTAAGATTGCTCCACGGATCTCCTAAGATGTGTGTAATTTGGAGACAAGGGTCACAGAAGAATGTAATTCTGGAAAGCATTATTTCTTTCACTTCTGCTTTAAGTCCGAGGCAAACTTTATACACATGTACAGTCCTTTTGAGGAAGGTGGGGGGCTGGAGAGTCCACTGACTGGGCTTTTAGCCTTTCGGACAGATTGGCGATTCTGAGGCCCTGACATTCTGCACAGCCTTTTTTTCCTGCAGAGTCCCGTCTGCCCTACCCATGCCAACTGCCACAAAGCCACGGGTTGTCAGGGTGGGACGGCACCTTGAGAAAACCGTAGCACTAGTGGGGAGACTGTGCTTGCCCACGGAGACCGCCTGCAGCCTTGCCTGCCACCTTGGGTCATCTCGACTTCCCTTTCCCAGACTCTGTTCTTTCTCATTAAAAAATAAAAAAACAAACACCAAAACCCTCTAAGATGGCTTCCTCTGGAGCTAGATCTCTCTCCCTCGCCAAGGCCAATGTGCCATGCTTTTACTCTCTCCCTCCATCCTCATTAGAACCTCCAGACACAGCCAGAAGTGGGGTAACTGAGAACCAGTGGCCCAGCCTGAGTGATAGAACTCAAAGTGAAGTGACTTAAGGTCAAATTTAAGTTCGATCCTCCTGTCGGAGGGGAAGGCATGCAGAACAAATCCTGAGAGAGGCAAGCTGGACACAGGGAGGCAGTCCCCCACACCAAGAGCCTCTCTCTTCCGCACCGTGAGGGAGATCACATTCACTCCTGCTCTGGACATGAATTCCAGGCAGAGCCCCATCAGCTCAAGGCTGGGGGAGAGCAAGGCTCTCACGTGCAGAGGCCACCTCCCTGCCACCCCCGCAGGTGGACCGCCCCCACCTGCCTCATCCACCCTCTTCCTGCTGGCCTCCCCAGAACCTGGTTTTGTGAGCAAGGATCATCCTCCCTCCTCGTCCCCATTCCCAGGCCCCTCTTGCAGAGAAGCTGGAGCTGGCCAGGGCGGCCTGCCAGGGGCTCGTCGGGGGCTCACAACCACCCCCTGCCCAGCTGGGGCCCCCTCTCGAAAGGCCCGCCCGCCTGGGCGGCCGCGGATCTGTCCCTCCCCTACAGGCCCCGTGTTGCGCCCGGGCTAGGGGCCCGAGAGGGGGCTGTTGGGGCTGGGCCAGGTTACCTTCAGGAGGAAAGTTTTCGGTTTGGGTCCCCTCTTCTTGGGCCCATACAGTTCACGTTCCCGCTCCCTGCGGCCGAGAAACACCCGAGGTTAAAAACGAGCCCCTTCCCGGGCCCCACTCCGGGCTGCCCTCCCCGGCCCTCCCGCTTCCCCGCGCGGCGCCCCAGCCGAGCCTCGGCCCGCCGCCCCGGCCAGCTTCCCAAACTCACTTCTGTTCGAAGGCTGCAATGAGCCGCGAGTCCAGGATGTTCTCTTCGGGCTCCCAAGTGCTGTACCTGCCGAGTTACACACGCACAAAATAAAAAACAAAACCAGAGAGGCAGAGGCACATGCGAGAGAGCAAATGTGCGCACCCAAAGGTAAAAAAAAAAAAAAAAAGGCCCCGATGTCCGCTGCCTCCCTTCCCCCCTCGCTCCTGGATCCCGTGACACTCACTTGATGGCCCACCCCTTCCATTTCACCAGGTACTCGATGCGTCCCTGAAGAAGAGAAGGGGAAAAAAAGGGGCGAGTGGGGGTGGGGAAGATGCGGGGACGCGAGGAGGCGACGGCGCGGGGGTGGGCGAGAGAGCCCGGCTTAGCGGGACCGCTTCGCCTAGCTGGCCCACGGACTCGGGCCTCGGCTGCGGGACGAGGCGTCCCGCCCTGGGAGGCGGCTCACCTTTCGGATCCGCCGTTTGATGATAGATTCGGCCGCGAAGACCCGCTCGCCCACTGCAGACAGCTCCATCTTGCTCAGCGGCACCCACAGCCCATAATACTCCCTGCTCCCGCGGCCGGTGCTGCACCGCTCGCGCACGCGCCGCAGCGCTCAGGCTCGGCGGGCGGGCGCGCGGCAGGGCGCGCGCTCGCGTTCCAGCTGCGGGCCGTCACGTGACCCTCCCGGCTGGTGCGCCGTTGCCAGGACCTCCTCCTCCCCCGGGGCGGTTGCTAGGGAAAGTGAGCGCACGCGGGGCCGGGGCGCGCGCTGGCTCTTAAAGGGGCCTAGCCTGGCTCGGGGAGCCGCGGCCCCGGAGCCCGGGAAGGAGATGCTTGGCCTGCGGGAAGCCGGGTTGCGGACAGCGCAGTCTTACAAACACGTTCTCATTCTTCCTTCCATCTTCCTGGCCCCCGACCCGCTAACTACCTCTCCCTCTTAACCCTCGCTTACAAGTCACGCCTGGGCCCTGGGCGGGGAAGGGCGGTGGAATTCCTACAGCCGCTGCTCAGCCTCCCAGCAGAAGTTTGCAAACAGTTAAATATGATACAGCAGAAATGCATTTGCTATTGCCTTGCCAGGCCCTGCGGGAATTTCTTTAAAACTCTGCCCCCCCCCCCCCCTTATCCATTTTTTATGTATTCGTGGGAGTGTGGTTTTGTAACCAGTTCAGATGAATTAAAACAAAAACGCCACCGCTGGAAAGGGTGGGGGGAGGCGGTGAATGGGGCCGAGGAAGGTCGGGGTGACCCCCGATTTGTTTTCGGCCGGGGTCTTGGTCGGGCACCTGCCTTCACGGGGAGGGAGGTCGGGTGAAGACGCAGCGAGCAAGATGTGGCGGTGGTTGGGGTTGGGGGCGGTCCAGGGAGGAGAGGCCGCGGGGTGACTACAAGCTTCCCACACACCAGATTGGGCCCGAAGCGGGTCATCCTTGGGTCATTTGGCAAAAGCCGCCCTCGCGGTCAGGTCTGTTTTCTGATTCCCAGGCCCCCTGGCCGCGTCACCCTCCTGCCGCCTACAGTTCCTCTAATGGTTCCGCCATTGCTAACGGGGAGACCACAGCCCAGCTTCCTATTTGGGGAGGGAATGGGAGACTTCTGCTGTCCTGGAAGGGGCACAAAGTAGCCCTGCCACACAAACCGCGCCATTTCTTTTATTTTGAATTATTTAAACTTTATTTTTAAAAACGAACACCAACAGCCCTGTTCTTTGCAATTTTTTTTTAAGTAAGAAAAAAAAATGCAACTGTCTATAATCTCCATCAGATCGTTAATCTTTTCACGGATCTTCTTCCATGCCTAATAAACACACCTACCTATGCTCCTTTGTACATTAGATATATGTAGTATAGATGTGTATTTAAATACTTTTTTTTGAGCAGAATGGGACCGCATTGTTCACACTAGCTGGAATCCACTTTTCTCCCTTAATGATATAAAGTGGACCTTTTTCGGTGTCATTGAGTACAAATTTCCCAACCGTTTGTCTGTGGTGGCAATGAGTCGGAGGTGGAGAGGGCTGGGGATGTGGTTCGGATCAGGGCTGTCTCTTGCTCTCATTATTTATTTGTTGGAAAAGAAGATTTTTACATGTCCTGTGGTGCAACCCCAATTTTTGTGGTTTCAAGTCAACCACATCAAAATTTCTGTTTCTCATCCCTACCAGCCTGCTAATTTGTCCAGTTATTACCTTAGGCAAAATCCCCCTCCCCTCTTAAAGTCCACATGCTCTTGAGAAATAGCTATTTGCTGTCCAGCCCAAAGTGGGTTTCTGTGTAAGTACAGAATTGCCCTCCTGGGGGTGGTGGAGGTGGTTGACCAGGTGAGCTATGTGGATATGAAGGTGTGTGTGTTCTCAGGCTGTAGAACACAGACAGCTGGATGAAGCCGGTAAGCATTAACCCAGTTGTCAGCAGCTCTTATGAGTCCTTTTTAAGGCTTTATGTTCAACTGTCAGAAGCAAAGGTGCCCAGCCTTGAGGAGCTTGGAGGTGAGAAAGGCATCTGCTCTGCAATCTGACCAGTGCTGGAATAAAGATGTGTTCATTTCCTATGGTTGCTGTAGCATTACCACAGGCCAGTGGTTTGAAATAACCCAAATGTTTTATCTTATAGTTCTGGAGGTCAGAAGGCCCAGACTGGTGTCTTTGGGCTCTAGGGAGAGAATCCATTCCTTGCTTCTTCCAGCTTCTAAAAGCTGCCGGCATTCCTTGGCTCACTCTAATATTTACTTTTGCCTTCCCTTGACTGACTGACTGCCTCCTTCTAATAAGGACCTTTGTGATGACATTGGGCCCACCCAAATAATCGAGGACAATCTTCCCATCTTGACATATCTTACCTTAATTGTATCTGCTAAGTCCTTTTCACCAAAGAGTTACATATTATGTAAAATATATAAGGTATCATGTTCATAGGTTCTGGGGATTAGAATGTGGACATATTTGGTGGGTGGGGCCTTATTCAACTTACTACAAAAGGTATGTTTAAGATGCCCTAGGAGTCTAGATATATTAGTCAAAGTTCACCAGAGAAACAGAATCAATAGCATACATATAGAGATACATAAGAGGACTTCCCTGATGGCTCAGAAGGTAAAGCATCTGTCTACAATGTGGGAGATCTGGGTTTGATCCCTGGGTCGGGAAGATCCTCTGGAGAAGGAAATGGCAACCCACTCCAGTACTCTTACCTGGAAAATCCCATGGATGGAGGAGCATGGTAGGCTACAGTCCATGGGGTCGTAAAGAGTTGAACACGACTGAACTACTTCACATTCACTCAGATAAACATAAGAGGAGATTTCTTATAGAAATTGGCTTTACGATTATGGAAACCCAAGAAGTCTGCTGTCTGCAAACAGGAGAACCAGGAAAGCCAGTAGTGAAAGGCCTGAGAACCAGGGGGCTGCTGGGATAAGTCCCCAAGTCTAAGGGTCTGAGAATTAGAAACTCAAATGTTTGAGGGAAGGAGAAGATCGATGTCCCAGCTCAAAAAGAAAGGGAATTTTCCATTCCTCTATCTTTTGGTTCTATTTGGGTCCTCCATGGATACTGTTATCACTTTGCCAACAAAGGTTCATATAATCAAAGCTGTGGGTTTTCCAGTAGTCATGTACGGATGTGAGAGTTGAACCATAAAGAAGGCTGAAAGCTGAAGAATTGATGCTTTCAAACTGCGGTGTTGGAGGAGACTCTTGAGAATCCCTTGGACTGCAAGATCAAACCAGTCAATCCTAAAGGTAATCAAATCCTAAAGGTAATCAACCTTTACTAAAAGTTTTGAATATTTATTGAAAGGCTGGAACTGAAGCTCCAATACTTTGGCCACCTGATGCAAAGAGCTGACTCATTTGGAAAGACCCTAGTGCTGGGAAAGATTGAGGACAGGAAGAGAAGGGGTTGAGAGAGGGTGAGATGGTTGGATGGCATCATGGCCTCAATGGACATGAGTTTGAGCAAACTCCGGGAGACAGTGAAGGACAGGGGAGCCTGGCATGCTGCAGTTCATGCATGGGGTTGCACAGAGTCTTCTACATCGGTAAGAATGGACTTCTTTACTTGGTGTACTAAATATAATGCAGACAAGTGAGTGATAACGTTTACCAGCTATTTGGGCATCCCGTAGCCCAGGCAGGTTGACCTATAAAATGAAACATCCTGCTAGATAAGGGAGCATCCCACTGCCTTGATGAAGGGAGGCTGGAAAGTCTTCTCAGAGGTGGGGACATTTAATGTGGGACCTGAAAGATGAAGAGGCGTTGTCTGCTAGTGAAGAATGAGAAAGGCGTCTCAGGTCAGTGGAGCAGGAGCTTCTGTGAGACAAAGTCCCTCCCACCTCTTCCACAGTCTGACACCTCAAGGTGTTCAATAAATATTGGACACATGAGTGGGCCATTGAAGGGATTTTTGAGAGTAAGTTCGACCCTATAACATATGTGTGAATTCAGACCCAGCAAACATTCTCTGGATGTCTCCTTCCCTCCCCAGTTGGACTCGGGGAATGCAAAGATGGAAGAGGTGGGATTTCTACCCTCCAGGAACTGAGGTGCACAGAGGGATGAAGGTGTAAACAGATGTGATATGACCTGTGCCAACTTTTAGTTGTCAGCTTCTCTGAGCTTCAGTTTTCTTCATGCCTGTCTTGTAGGGCTTCCCAGGTAGCTCAGTGGTCAGGAAGCCACCTGCAATGCAGGAGATACAGGAGACGTGGGTTTGATCCTTGGGTCAGAAAGATACCCTGGAGGAGGAAATGGCAACCCACTCCAGTATTCTTGCCTGGAAAATCCCATGGACAGAGGAGCCTGGCGGGCTACAGTCCATGAGGTCACAAAGAGTCAGATACCACTGAGCAACAGAATACACACTGAGTGATAAGTAAGCACATCCTGTAGTTTTATTGTAACGATAATGAGATTACACAAATATGGCACCTAGAACTCTGTTGGGCACATAATATGTGTGTAACAGTGGAGGTTCACGTATGTATATGCTCCAGTCTGGCTCATAACTAGAGAAAGACACACACACACAATGTATATACTTACAAGCCTTTCTTCCACTGAAACTCAGTTCTAGAAACTAAAACTGTATTGGTCAAAGAGGACACCAAACACTTTGTATAGCATTCATCATGTTTCAAGGACTATTCCAAATGCTTTACATATGATGTTAACTAATTTACTCCTCAAAACAATGCTATGAGGTGGATACTATTATTCTATTTAACCATTGAGAATACTGGGTCTCTATCCAAACATGGAAGATGCTGAAGCTGAGATGAACAACACATTAAGTTCTACATTCATTAGATGCCCCTAGTCTCCTTCCAGTACCAGATGAGCTCCATCATGTGATGTAATTTGACTTAATAAAACTATGGACAAAGAGGCTGAAGATCTGCAGTCAGGTGTCAATATAAGTCTCAAAGAATGGAAGCACAGATATTGCCTTCTGAAATATTGTGCTGTGAAATTATCTGCCCCCAGAGAAAGGCTAACTATTTTTAGAAAGAGAGCAGTAGAGACTTTTGGAAATATGCCTGAATACAGTCATAATTGGGCAAGGGATACGGGGAACACCAATTTTGGCAGAAGGACCTTTTGGAAAAGCAGCTCTGACCCAGTCATTCCTCCCTTTAAGACTTCTCAAACTGGAAGAAGCTAAAATATTAACAGGGAGAAACCCCTCTCAGTGGCTCATCGCTGTCTCTAGAAGGCAGCGAGAGCTCTTTCTCATGGCAAAGGGGCCCCTCCTGAGGGTTTTCACTCCCTGCCCTCACCCTGCACAACCCCCTCCTCCGGTCTCATCAAACACCTGCTGTCTTCTGAATGGTCCCTGCCTTTTCACACTTTTGTACCTTCAGTTCCTCTGGGAAGCACCTACATATCTTCCAAAACAGAGTCCTGATTTATCCTCCAGTATGAAACTGTCTCTGTTCCCCCAGGTAGAAGTGGCTAGATGTCCTTGGCCCCATTTGAGTGTTTGCAGCATTCTCAGAGCACAGAACAGTTCTGTTTGGTCACTTGCTATCATTTCCTATAAAGCAGGACCTCCCTGAGGGCCAAACTGCATATACCCCTCACTTCCCTGACACTGGGCAGCCAACCAACTAACATTACTGAGTGCCACCCATAGACCCAGCACTATTCTAGGTGCTGGAGGTTTGACAGAGAAAAGACAGATAGATCCCCGCCCTCCAGAAGACTGTTATGAAGGCAGCTGCAGACATGCAACATACAAGACAAGGGCATAATTTTCAGGCATGCGAAGTGCCAGGCTGACTGAAGCACAAGCTGGAATCCAGATTGCCGGGAGAAATGTTAATAACCTCAGATATGCAGATGACACCACCCTAATGGCAGAAAGCAGAAGAGGAATTAAAGAGCCTCTTGATGAAGGTTAAAGAAAAGAGTGAAAAAGTTGTTTAAAAATTCAACATTCAGAAAACTAAGATCATGGCATCCAGTCCCATCCCTTCATGGCAAATAGATGGGGAAACTATAGAAACAGTGACAGACTTTATTTTCTTGAGCTCCAAAATCACTGCAGATGGTACTGCCACAAAATTAATAGACACTTGCTCCTTGGAAGAAAAGCTATGACAAATCTAGACAGCATATTAAAAAGCAGAGATCACTTTGATGATAAAGGTCTGTATAGTCAAAGCTATGGTTTTTCCAGTACTCGTGTACAGATATGAGAGCTGGAACATAAAGAAGGCTGAGCATCAGAGAATTGATGCTTTCAAACTGTGGTGCTGGAGAAGATTCTTGAGAGTCCCTTGGACAGCAAGGATATAAAATTAGTCAATCCTACAGGAAATCAACCCTAAATATTCATCGGAAGGACTGATGCTAAAGCTGCAGCTCCAATACTTTGGCCACCTGATAAGAAGAGCCGACTCATTGGAAAAGATTCTGATGCTGGGAAAGATTGAAGGCAGGAGAAGGGGATGACAGAGGATGAGATGGTTGGATGGCATCACCAACTCGATGGACATGAGTTTGAGCAAGTTCCAGGAGATAGTGAAGGACAGGGGAGCCTGGTGTGCTGAAGTCCATGGGGTTGCAAAGGGTCGGACACGACTGAGTGACTGAACAACAGCAACAATGTAAGACTAAGATCGTATGGTAGGGAAGAACAGGGTAGGTGGATGGGGTGCTCAGCTGGGATGGTTAACAGGCCTTTTGAGGGGCTGGATCTGAGATGAGCCCTGCACAAGAAAAAGGAGGCAGATACATAGACCTGGGAGAAGAGTTTTCCAAGCAGAAGGAACAGGTGCAAAGGTACTGAGGCAAGGGCATGCCTGGTGTATCGGAGGGACTGAAGGAAGTCTGTGGGCCTGAAGTGGAGACTGAGGTCTTCCAGGAAGGCAGAGGCCCCATGTGCAGAGTCTTACAGGCCACAAAGGAGAGCTTGGGCATTGTTCTCAGATCTGTAAGGAAACTCCAGGAGAGAGCTCATGGTGAGAGGAGCTGGGTCATGGCACAGCGAGGTTGAGGCTGATGTAGAGGCAAAGCCTTGGGTGGTTGGAGAGGTTCTGAGCAGTGAGCAGTGACTGCTTCTCCAGTCAACCCCAGTCCAGCCTCCTGGATGTAAGTCCAGGGAGGCAGAGTGTGCGTTGGTCGCTCAGGCACGTCCAACACTTTGCAATCCCGTGGACTGTAGCCTGCTAGGATCCTCTGTCCATAGGATTCTCCAGGCATGAATACTGGAGTGGGTGCCATTGCCTTCTCCAGGGGATCTTTCCGACCCCGGAATCAAACCCAGGTCTCCTGTATTGCAGGCAGATTTTTTTTTTAACCATCTGAGCCACCAGGGAAGCCCAGGGAGGCAGTGGGCTGTGGTTAAAAAGGGAGAGCTGTGTCAAAACTCCCCAATCTTGGGCACCCTCTAACAGAGAGATGAGCAAGGGTGAGAAGGCTATTCCCCTGGTCTGCTGGTTAGTTAAGCTTCTCTGCAAAGACATCCCAAAGTAAAAGGATTTGTTTCTCTCTTCAACAACTGTCTGGCTTGTTGATATCTGGTGGTCCCCAGCAAGATCAGCAGAACTGAACAAGGGAGAGGTGGTCCAGGCTACAATAGGGTGAAGCTGACTCTTGAGCCATGACAGATAGAATCCATGGACAATTCCCCGTCCTTTGGGCCTCCTGGCCCTGGTGAACCCTTCCTTTTCTAGCGAATGCAAAACAGATGGGAAGAAATGCAAAGTTCCCAGCAGTTCCCTTTCCTCTCCCAGCAGAATGGAGCCAGCTCTGTGCAAACTTGCCCTCTTCCTCCTCTTCCTGTTTTGCTGGGAAACTTTCTTCTTTTTTCAAATACTTCTCAGTTGTTTGGGAGGGGATGTTCATTTCTCCAAGTCCTTTTTCACTACAAGGAAGGGTGAGGGCGACGTGACAGGTGGTGCTGGGAGGATACACCTGGGAGAAAGAGAAGCAAGAGGCGAGTGCTTCTTTGGGTTTCATCCTGAGAGTTCTGCCAAGTCGCTTGCCCTTCCCACACCCCCCCCGCCCAGCCCCCAGCAGCGGCTGGCTGCTGCTGGCCGCCTGCGCTGCCCACCTTTCTGGCTTCATCCCCATTTCTGCTCACATTGGGGGCCAGTGTCACCCTAGAGTGGGCTAACCTGGCCAGAAAAGGAGAATTTCTCACTGTGGTCCATCGCTTTTGCCTTTCCTCCTCCTTCCTTCCCTGGGGGTCTCGAAAGTAAAAGAAAGTGTTAGTCGCTCAGTCATGTCCAACTCTTTATGACCCCATGGACTGTAGCTCACTAGGCTTCTCTGTCCATGGGATTCTCCAGGCAAGAATACTGGAGTGGGTTGCCATTTCCTTCTCCAGGGGACATCTTCCCAACCCAGGGATCAAATCCTGCATTGCAGGCAGATTCTTTAGTCTGAGCCACCAGGGAAGCACTGGGGTCTCCAGGCTGGGTACTAATAAAAACTGAAATCAGGGACTTCTCTGGCAGTCCAGTGATTAAGACTTTGCCTTCCAATGTAGGGGATGTGAGTTTGATCCTGGTTGGGGGACTAAGACCCCACGTGTCTCATGGCCAAAAAAACAAAACTTAAAACAGATGTAATATTGTAATAAATTCAATAAAGACTTTAAAAATTGTCCACACACACACCAATTAAAAAAAAAAGACCAAAATCTTACTCTGACACAGCAGTTCTGGGGTTTGTGTTAAAAGATAAACTTCTTGGGGTTAAATTAGAAAGAATTTCTCTGATGGATTCATTGAGCTCTGCCTCTAAGTTGTATGCCTGGCAGAGAAAGCTACTGTACCCAGCTCTGCAGCTCAGATAAGGTTGGAGGGAAAGGGGGTTTCCAGAGCTTGGGGACACACCTAGGCATCCCAGAGAAGGCTGGGAGGAATTTCCCAGGGTCGGGATTTCTCAGGTGAGCAGGTAAACCACAGCCAGAGGACAAAAGAATGTGTCCAAGTGATTATATCCTTTAGAAGCAGTCACACTGGTGGAGATCCCTAGCTGGGGGAGGCTGTCCCTGACCTTTGTCATCAGCCAAGTTCATCAGCATTCCTCCAGGGCTGAGAGAGCATTCTAGTATTGCATGCATACCCCGATTTGTAAGGTCAGCTCTTCTGCCTGGGCAATCCTGCTGTCGGGCACAGGGCTTCACCTGGAGGGGGTGCCCATGCGGGCTTTGCCAAAGAGAATCTGTACCTGATTTTCCTGTTCTGAGCCCTGGAGGGAGCAGGAGGCCTGGGGCACCTCGGGTTAGGTCTACATGCCACCATCTCTCAGAGGTGGGACACCCCTCTGGGGGACACTGTGAACCACAAGCTTAGTCTCATGCGGGCTGGGAACACTTTTGTCCTCTGGGTCCTAGGGGACCTGTAACAGGTGATGGGTGTTTGCAGCAGGCAGAGTCGGGACCCATGCGCAGTTTCTGTGGGAACTGGAGGGGGCCGGGTGGTCAGCTGAGGGGCCTGCTGGGATGGGTCCTATTGTTTGCTGGCCCCACACAGACGGAAGTAAGAAGTGATGCCTGCGCGCATGCGTGCTCAGCCGTGTCCAACTCTGCGATCTCCACGGACTGTAGCCCACCAGGCTCCTCTGTGCATGGGACTGTCCACGCAAGAATACTGGAATGGGCTACCCTTTCCTCCTCCAGGGGATCTTCCTGACCCAAGGACTGAACATGTGTCTCCTGCATTGGCAGATGGCTTCTTTATCACTGACACCAGGGACGCCCCAAGAGGTGATGAGACTGTCTCAAACAACTCAAACCCATACACACATATACACATTAATATGAGTTTTTGGATGCCCTTAAAAGGAGTTTTTGTGTGCTGAAAAGATTATTTAGGGGTTTGTTTAGCTTTTTAAAAATGAATCTTCAATTTATTAAAGTTATACACCAAAAGAAAAACCCTAATTCATCCTTCAGCTCTTAATTTTGGCCTACATATAAATAATTTATCATTTTAATTAGAGGTCTAGCAAAGTTTAGCTATCACTTTTAAGAAGGCTTTGTTAATTTTGGTCTCATTTACAAACTTAACTCCTTTAAACGTTTCATATTGCATTATCCAGCATACATGTTTGCTTAACTTCCTAAGTAGAATAGGCTGATAAATCTTCTCAAGTAATTAAGCAATTATTATAAACCTAACACATTTAGCTTAAAAGTATGGTGACTTTGAAGTTCAATGAGCCATCTAGTCCTGTGTATGAAAGAGTAAAATCTCAAGTGCAGGTCAATTACCAGATTATATATTTTAAATTGGAATCACAAAGCAATCTAGTCTAGTAAGCCAAGTTCTCTTTAACATTGTAGGGATATAAAACAGCAAAACTGCCTTCAAATGAAAATATCAACACTTCAGTTTTTGTTCTTTTTACATTTCTGTACTTAAGTCTTCCTGAGGGTAAAAAAGTACTTAAGCAATTTCTGAGGATACCTACTCAACCATTCAGAGTCACATAAAGATCCGAGACGTTTAGCCAAGATTCTTGCCTATGATCCTCCCAGGCCATTTAAGCATCTATAAACGTGTTTATGTCTCGAGATCTCCCTTGTGGGGTGATCTCAGAGCTCTTGGTCCATTTCCTTGGGCTTGAGTCATACCATTACCTAATTCTTCCCTCTGTTCATAGAAATTTGTAATTCTGCCCTTACTTTCTACATCATTGATTGGATTTTGTATGATTCTGCCTCTTAAAATGTATAAAAATGGCTAAAGTCCTTTGAGTTTGATGAGATTAGTAGCTAACGTTTCAGTTCAGTTCACTTGCTCAATTGTATCCAACTCTTTTCGACCCCATGAACCGCACGCAGCACGCCAGGCTTCCCCGTCCATCACCAGCTCCCGGAGTCCACCCAAACCCATGTTCATCGAGTCGGTGATGCCATCTAGCCATCTCATCCTCTGCCATCCCCTTCTCCTCCTGTTCCCAATCCTTCCCAGCATCAGAGTCTTTTCCAATGAGTCAACTCTTCACATGAGGTGGCCAAAGTATTGGAGTTTCAATTTCAACATCAGTCCTTCCAATGAACACCCAGGACTGATCTCCTTTAGGATGGACTGGTTGGATCTCCTTGCAGTCCAAGGGACTCTCAAGAGTCTTCTCCAACACCACAGTTCAAAAGCATCAATTCTTCAGTGCTCAGCTTTCTTCACCATCCAACTCTCATATCCATACATGACTACTGGAAAAACCATAGCCTTGACTAGATGGACCTTTGTTGGCAAAGTAATGTCTCTGCTTTTCAATATGCTATTTAGCTGGTCATAACCTTCCTTCCAAGGAGTAAGCATCTTTTAATTTCATGGCTGCAATCACCATCTGCAGTGATTTTGGAGCCCTGAAAAATAAAGTCTAACACTGTTTCCACTGTTTCCTCGTCTATTTCCCATGAAGTGATGGGACCAGATGCCATGATCTTAGTTTTCAGAATGTTTAGCTTTAAGCCAACTTTTTCACTCTCTTCTTTCACTTTCATCAAGAGGCTTTTTAGTTCCTCTTCACTTTCTGCCATAAGGATGGTGTCATCTGCATATCTGAGCTAACATTTATGGAAGGCCAACTCTGTGCCAGGAAGAGTTCCATGTGCTTTTCATTACTAATTCATTCCATTCAAACAACTCTTGAAGTAGGTGCTATTAACTTCCCCATTTTACAGATAAAGAAACTGAAAACAGAGAGATTAGGTCATTTGTCCAGGGTTATACGGGCAGTTGGGCTTCCCAGGTGGCACAGTGGCAAAGAATTTACCTGTCAAGGCAGAAGATGTAAAAGACATGGGTTGAATCCCTGGCTTGGGAAGATCCTCTGGAGTAGGAAATGGCAACCCACTCCAGTATTCTTGCCTGGAAAATTCCATGGACAGAGGAGCCTAGTGGGCTACAGTCCCTGGGATTACAAAGAGTTGGACACGACTGAACAAACACATGGGCAGTTAAAAGATGATTCAGGATTCAGAGGCTAAAATCCCATCACGCCTCCACACTCGGGCACACTCACGTCCCATGGGTTTGATGTCTGCTATTCAGATGTATCTACTCTGTTAGCCTTGAGAAACTGAACTTTACATTTTGGGAAATGACCCTTTCTTCTCATTCTAATGAGATGGGAAATGTTTTAGCAAAACATAAAAAATGAAGATGTATCAGTAAGCCTTTGCAATCAAAAAAGCATCCCAAAACTCAGTGGTTTAAAATAATACTCGTTTATTCTTTTTAAAAACAGCTTTACTTGGGCTTCCTTGTTGGTCCAGAGGTTAAGACTTGGCATTCCCAAAGCAGGGGGCCTGGGTTTGATCCCTGGCCAAGGAACTAGATCCCATATGCCGCAACTAGGACCCAGTGCAGCCAAAATAAATATATATTTTAAAAAATGAAAGCAGCTTTATTGAGATATGATTAACCTATAATAAACTTACATATTTAAAGTGTACAATCAGTGAGTTTTGCATAAACCTGTGAAACCATCACCCCAATCAAGAGACCTAAGAGAGAATCTACCCAGCAAGATCAGTTTCTAAAAATCCACTGGTAAACCATTCAAAACAGTATTTTCAAGCTCCTATCTATTCCAGACACTCTCCCAGTGCTAGGGACCATATTTTGTTATTATGGCAACTGGAGTTTGTATCATCATTGGAATAGGTCGATGATGATGTCAGCCTTCCTCTGGCATGACCAATACACTGGTCATCTGGAAAGGCAGGACACTTGGATGCCCTTGGTCATGGGCAAGGGGGGGGCCTCAAGCTTTAGAGAGGCCCAGATCAATTATCCCCCAAATATCCTTTATAGCTGGTTTTCTAAGTTAGGATTCAGGGCCCAATCTGCTTACATCTGTAATTCTTTATAAATTTAGAACAGTTCCTATTTTCCTAACATGAATCAAGGGGACTAGGCTATTGTCCTGTAGAATGTTCTACCCTCTGGATTTGTCTGATTGGTTCCTTGATATGAGTTCAGGTGGTCTTTTTGTCTTCTCTTCTCAATGGTCCCCCCTCACTGTGTGTCTGACATACCTCATTTGGATGGAGCAAGCCACCCTTCATCCCCCCAAATTGATGAGGACAGAGAAGATGAGAATTATGGAATTACAAGTGTTGCTTCATGGCAATTTCTGAAACATTTCGCCAAGTAACTGGTGATGTGACATTCTTTTCAAGCACACCTGGAACATTTATGTGAATTGACCATTTAGCTCATCAAAAAGGAATGTTTGATTAACGACAAAAAGTTGGATTGAACAAATAACATTTTCTGACCACCACATAATTCAAGAAGAAGTTAGCAAGAAAAACTATAGAAATTAAAAACAACCTCTTTAAATAATTCATGGATAAAAAGAGAGCATAATAAAATTTTGAATATGCTTAGAAGTGAATGATAAGGAAAATTCCACACATTAGAACATGTGGGAGGCCTCTGTGAGATAAAAAGGCTGAAAATCAATAAGCCAAACATTCAACACAAGAAGTTAGCAGGAGAACAGCTGAATAAACTCAAAGGAATTACAAAGAAGGAAATGTAAAAGATAAGAATAGACATAAATGAAACAGAAAACATCCATAAGGTACATGTGACTAATGACACCAAATTCTGGTTCTTTGAAAAGAGTAAGAAAACAGGCAAACCTCCGGCCAGTCTAAATAGGAAACAGAGAGCTGGCACCCAAAAACTTTGAGTGGAATTGAAAGGAAGCATGGCCCTAGACAAAGAAAACATTTAAAATATATCAAGAGACTATTAAGAGCATTTTTTGACCAATAATTTGGAAAATTTAAGTCAAATCAAATTTTGAAAATTTTAACTGAGTGTACACAACTTTTTACCAGTAATAAACTTTGGTTCCAGAGAAATTTCAAATGTGAACAATGTTGCAACCATTTAAAAAATTGAATTGATGACCAAACATCTTTATATCAAAGAATGTCAGACAGCTTCCTTCGTGGTCCAGTGGTTAAGAATCCTCCTTGCAATGCAAGGGACACCTGTTTGATCTTTGGTCTGAGATGACCCCACATGCTGTGGAGCAGCAAAGCCCACATGCCCCGACTTCTGAAGCCCAGACGTCCAGAGCCTGTGCTCTGCAATGGGAAAAGCCAGTGCACCGAGCAGCAAGTACCCCGCAACCAAGGTAGGCCCCATGCTCCCCAACTGGAGAAAGCCTGTGTGCAGCAGCAAAGACCCACCACAACCAAAAAAATCAAATCAAATGAAAAAATAAATACAGCTTTAAAAGAGTGTCAGAACTGAACTTAAAAAAAATCAGGAGTTTCACCAAACATTTAAAGACTTAATAATTTCAATCTAACACAAACTCTTCCAGAGAACAGAAAAAAGATCCCCAGTACTCCCTAACTCATTTCTTAAGAAGTTGGCTGAATCTTGGTATCCAAACCAAAGACGGCTGGAGTAAAGGAAATACAGGCCAATCTTTTTCTTAAACAAAATATCAGCAAATCAAATCCAACAATACATACAAAAGATAATGCATCGTGACCAAGCTGGGTTTGTGTCAGGAATGCTTTGGAAAATCAAGCAGTATAATTCGTCCCATTAATAGATACAAGGAGGAAAAGCACATGAGCACCTCCACAAATGCTGGAAAGATGTCTGATAAAATTCAACTTCCATTTATGATTTTTTTAAAATTCCAAGCAAACCAGAAATAGAAAGAAATTCTCTTAAATCAAAGATTAAAAAAATCTAATTAAAAATGTTAGTAAATGATAAAATGTTAAAATCAGGAACAAGGCAAAGATGCTTGTTCAGCATTAAAATACAGTAGAGCCAGTAAAAATGAATAAAAAGCATAAAATTGGAATACAAAGACCAAAACTGCTGTTATTTTCAGAGGACTTGATCACTCTCTTCAATATTAGGAGTTGCTAAGAATTGTGCCTAGCACGTAGTAGTAACTCAAAAAATTATTTGTTGAGTGAATTAATTCATGATTGATGGAGAAAACTGTGTATAAATGATTCACTCTAACAGTGATTTTTTTTTTGATATTTGATGTCTGATCTTATTTATTTGTTACTCTTAGAACATCTCATTTTTGACTGGACTCAGACTTAGAAGTAGAAGCTCTCAGAGAGGACAGCCTCCGTCTCTTGGCAATCTGTTCCTGCCATTTTTCTTTGGCCTCCTTCATTCTCTTGGCCAAAAGTTTAGCATATTCTGCAGCCTCTTCTTTATTTTTCTTAGTACGCTGTTTCTTCAGAGCAATACGCTGGCGTTTGTGTTTCAGAACTTGTGGAGTCACAAGACGCCGAATCTTGGGTGCTTTAGTCCTAGGTTTCTTACCGTCTTTGTTTAGGGGCTTTCGCACAACATATTGGCAGACATCAACTTCTTTAGAGAGATTGAAAAGTTTGCGGATTCTGCTAGCTCTTTTGGGACCAAGGCGACGAGGCACTGTAGTATCAGTGAGTCCAGGAATATCCTTCTCCCCTTCTTTCACAATGACCAAATTGAGAACACTCAGATTGGGATCCACAATGCAACCCCGTACAGATTTGCGCTTTCTCTCTCCAGTCCTCCTCGGTCTGTAACAGGAATGCCCTTACTCAGGAGCAGGCCAACTCGGCCATGGGTCAAGACACCCTGCTTCATGGGGAAACCCTGCTTGTCGTTCCTGCCACTGATTCGAACCACATAACCCTTCCATTCTTCACCCAGAGCGTCAGCAGCAACTTCTGTGTCCATACGCTCCTCGTAGAAGGTATGAAGTTTTCGTTCATCGTCCACTTCAATGAGCTTCTGGCAGCCAGTGGCCAGGAAAAGAGATGTTCAGCTTCATTCTGAAGCGATCGACAGCCTCCGCAGCACCACGAAAAAGAGCTCTAACAGTGATTTGTCAATTTTTATTTGTGATTTTTTTCCATTTTTTTGCTCATATATTTTGAAGCTATGTTGGAAATGAAGGTTAGAATTTTTCTATCTTCCTGATGAAAATGGTGTCACTTGCATCAAAGATTAAGTGATTCACTTTGTCATTAGCTATTTTTGCCCTGAAGTCTCTTTTCCTCTCTGAATATTAAAATAGGTACACTTGCTTTCTTTGGGTATTTTCCCAGTATATGTTTTTCATTTGTTTACTTTCCAACTTGGATTTTGTTTTGATATCAAACCTGACTAATCCTTGCCTTATCTATTGCTGTGAAATTTACATACATACAAGGCATCATTTATTTATTTTTTTCTCACTTGCATCTTTTTTCTTCCAGTTTATTGAGATATAATTGACAATACAACAGTGTATGAGTAAAAGGTATCTTGAAAAAGAGTCTATTCAGGTCTTCTGTCCATTTTTTAATCACATTATTTTAAGTTAATCATTGAAAATGAACAATTCAGTTGCATTGAGTACATTCACTAAGTGTTGTTCAATCCTCACCTCTGTGTGAGTGCTATGTTGCTTCAGTCATGTGCGACTCTGTGATCTTATGGACTGTAGCCCACCAGTCTCCTCTGTCCATGGGATTCTCTAGGCAAGAATACTGGAGTGAGTTGCTATGCCCTCCTCCAGGGGATCTTCCCAACCCAGGGATCAAACCCTACCCAAGTCTCTTATGTCTCCTGTATGGGGAGACGAATTCTTTACCATGAGTGGGACCTTGGAAGCCCAGCCTCTACCTCTATCTAGTTCCAAAAAATTTTCATCACCCCATATCCATTAAGCAGTTTATCCCCATTCTCTCTCCCCAACCCTTGGCAACCACCAATCTGCTTTCTGCTTCCATGGATTTACCCATTCTGAATATTTTACATAACTGTAATCACACAACATGTGACTTTTTGTGTTTGGCTTGTTTCTCTCAGGATAATGTTTTTAGATTCATCCATAAGGCTATGGTTTTTCTTGTGGTCAGGTATGGATGTGAGAGTTGAACTAAAAAGAAAGCTGAGTGCAGAGAATTGATGCTTTTGAACTGTGGTGTTGGAAAAGACTCTTGAGAGTCCCTTGGACTGCAAGGAGATCCAACCAGTCCATCTTAAAGGAAATCAGTCCTGAATATTCATTGGAAGGACTGATGCTGAAGCTGAAACTCCAATACTTGGCCACCTGATGTGAAGAGCTGACTCATTTGAAAAGACCCTGATGCTGGGAAAGATTGAGGGCAGGAGAAGGGGCTGACAGAGGATGAGATGGCTGGATGGCATCACTAACTTAATGGACATGGGTTTGGGTGGACTTTAGGAGTTGGTGATGGACAAGGAGGCCTGGCGTCCTGCGGTTCATGGGGTCACAAAGAATTGGACACGAATGAGTGAGTGAACTAACTAATGTTGTAGCCTGTATCAATATTTCATTCTATTTTATGACTGAATGTTGATAATATTCCATTGTATGCATATACTACAATTTATCCATGGATGTTTGTGTTGTTTCCATTTTTTGGTTATTGTGAATAGTGCTACTATGAACATGAGTTCATATTTGTTTGACCACATTTTTCAAACATATATTTGTTTGACTACCTATTTTCAATTCTTTGGGGTATATGCCTTAGAGTAGAATTGCTGGGTCATGTGGTAATTCTATATTTAACTTTTTGAGGAACTAACTGCAAAGCCATCTTCCACAATGCCTGAACCATTTTACATACCCACCAAAACTATACAAGAATCTCAATTTCTCTGTATGCTCCCTGACACTTGCTATTGTCTGTCTTGGATTATAGACACCTCTATAGTGGGTGTGAAATAATATCTTATTGTGGTTTGACTTGGTGGCTCCAGAGAAAGAATCCACCTAACAATGCAGGAGATGTGGATTCGATCCCTGGGTTGGGATGATCCCCTGGAGAAGGAAATGGCAACCCACATCAGTATTCTTGCCTGGGAAATCCCATGAACAGAGAGGAACCTGGCAGACTACAGTCCAAGGGGGTCACAAAATAGTCGGACATGACTTAGCAACTAAACAATAGCAACAATGATGATGATGTTGAGCATCTTTTCAAGTGCTTATTGGCCATTTGGGAAAATGTCTTTTCAACTTCTTTGGTTATTTAAAAAATTGTATTGCTTGCCTTTCTGTTGTTGAGTTGTAAGAACTCTACACATTCTTGATACTGGACAAAGCAGAGTATAGAATGGTGATTTCGGAGCTGAGAGACAATAGCTTCAGATATATGATTTGCAAATATTTTCTCCTGTTCTGTAGGTTGCTTTTTCACTTTCTTGATAGTGTCCTTTGAAATACAAAAGTTTTAAATTTAGATAAAGCCCAATGTGTCTATTTTTCATTGGTTTGGAACATTAGTGAAAATTAACCATAAGTTATGCTATAAAATAACGCTCAACAAACATCAAAGATTAAAATTATACAGATCACTTTCTATGATTATAGTGGACAAGTTGTAAATCAACAAAAAGATAATAGATTATTAATGTAGTTGGAAGTTAAGATGCTCACATCTTATAAATCCTTATATAGAATCTTTTAGTCAAAGATGAAATATAATGTTAAACTGAACGATAATATGAAAATTTTGCATATTAAAAATTGTGCATTCAATTAAAATAGTATTTAGAAGGTAATTTAAAGCCTTAATTTCATACAATAGAAAATAAGTGCATGTGTGTGTGCTCAGTTGTGTCCAGCTATTTGCAACCTTAGGGACCATAGCCTGCCAGGTTTCTCTGTCCGTGGGATTCTCCAGGCAAGAATACTGGAGTGGGTTGCCATGTCCTACTCTAGGGGAATCTTCCCTGTGTCTCCTGCTTTAGCAGGAGGATTCTTTTACCACTAAGCCTCCCATAAGCCCCTTCACTACAACAAGGCTGTGATCCGTGAAGGGGACCCAGAAAGCCACAGTAGAAAATAAGAAAGACTAAAAATTTATCATTTACACATCTATATCAAGAAGTATTTTTTTTAATGTAGCAAAAAAAATCCCCAAAACAGGGAAAGAAAAAAATAATAAAGGATAGAAACTGATGAAAAAGAAAATATATAAGTAGAGCAGATCAACAAAGAGAGTATGTTTTAAAAATACTAATGAACTTGGTAACCTTCTGCTAAGATTGATCAAGAGGAAGCAGTAAGGTATGAATAATATAATAAACTCCAGAATGAAATAAGGAGGACACAATTCCATACTTTGCAGATATCCATAAGATAATAGTGGGATATTATAAAACTTATACCAATTTATCTGAAATTTTATATTGGACAAGTGCCTAGAAAAATATAACTTATTAATATTGACTCAAGCTGCTGCTGCTGCTAAGTCACGTCAGTCATGTCCAGCTCTGTGCGATCCCACAGACGGCAGCCCACCAGGCTCCTCTGTCCCTGGGATTCTGCAGGAAAGAATGCTGGAGTGAGTTGCCATTTCCTTCTCCATATTGACTCAAGAGGATGTAGAAAACATGAATAGTCCTATAGTCATTAAATATATTGATTGAGTAGTATAGCATTCAGAATCTACTTAGGAAATTAAAAAAAAAAACTGGTTACTTCAGCAGAGAGAATTTAATGGAAAGAATTGTTGACCAGGTACAAAGGCATTAACTGGGTAACTGAAAAGGTAAAAAGATAACTCTCAGATTTGCAGCTAGCAACTTTAGAATGCATTTACCACTCTTAGGATTGGGAAAACAAAGGGACAGTGTTGGACTTATAAAAATTTAGTGACTTTGAAGAGGGGGGTCCATAAAGATGAAACTCAGACCTCTAATGAAGGGTAAGGTCAGGCTGATGCAGGTGTGGTTCAGCTTGGAGGAGGTACCCCATGGGTTTGGAAACCCAACTTGTGAGGAGGGGCATAAGCTGGCTAGTGTCTCTGGGGTGTGCGTGTGGGGTGTAATCAGGCTGGTTCTACAGGTGTTGGAAAGACTTAAAACAAATCAGTTGCTGTTGCAGGGCGATTCTCACGGGAATCAAATAGGAAGCAGATGGAAAATAGGCAGACATAGCTTCCTCCCTTGGATTCCTATTATTCCTCTAGCGTCCCCTACTGGCAGTCTAACATGGCACCAGCTGGCACCAGCAGTCCAAAAGAGGTTTGGACTGGCAGCTACAGCATCACGACTCAGAATATAGAAGGGGATTTGGCCTTCCCTGGTAGCTCAGTTGGTAAAGAATCCACCTGCAATGCAGGAGACCCCGGTTTGATTCCTGGGTCCGGAAGATCCCCTGGAAAAGAGAAAGGCTACCCACTCCAGTATTCTGGCCTGGAAAATTCCACAAACTGTATAGTCCATGGGGTCACAAAGCGCTGGACATGACTGAGTGACTTTCACTTTTGAGCTAAGAGGCAATAGATTCAGAAGGGGCAAGTCCACCTCACCAGCTTTTCAGCATTCATAGTCACCATTATATATGTATTTTGACTTTCACACAACAAGAAAACAACTCTAGGTTTCCATTTAACTTGATGCCACAATCCTTCATGCAAATAAAGACATTCCCAGTCTCTCCCCCAAATGAGAAGATGCAAAGTACTAACAGGCATGTATCCCTCTCTGGGCAATGTTAATAACTCCTAAATCCAGTCACAGTCACACCTGAATATTCTGCTACCTAAATACAAAATCGGAAAGTTAACTCCCAACAAAATTTATATAAAATAATAATAGGAAAGGGGGAAGGAGAAGAAACACACACACATACATCCCATAAAGCAATCAAGGAAGGAAATAATCACAGTTGACACAGTCTTTGTTTCTATAATAGGTCATGAGGCTGTAGCTGACATTTATCATTTCTTCTTCTACTCCACATTCTGCATATCCTTTGCTTTCAACTGGCTAGGGTTCTTTAGCTGATGGAGTGATGTAAGTCTTCATTTCCAAAGTCTCTGAATTCCTAGTGGTCCTGACTTATTGACTGCTATAGTTTTCCATTAAGTTTTATGATCTGACATGAAGAATTGAGATGACCAAAAAGTTTGTTCAGGTTTTCTTGCATGATAGGGTCAAAAACCCGAATGAACTTTTTGGCCAACCCAATACTAAGGGGAATCCCAGAACATCTTCTCAGTTCAGTTTAGTAGCTCAGTCGTGTCTGACTCTTTGCAATCCCATGGACTACAGCATGCCAGGCTTCTCTGTCCATCACCAACTCCTGGAGCCTTCTCAAACCCATGTCCATCAAGTCGGTGACACCATCCAACCATCTCATCCTCTGTTGACCCCTTCTCCTCCTGCCTTCAATCCTTTCCAGCATCAAGGTCTTTTCCAATGAGTCAGTTCTTCGCATCAGGTGGCCAAAGTATTGGTGCTTCAGCTTCAACATCCTCTAGGTTTCAAATATTGCTCCCCCTGCCTCCGCTGTGTAGGAGCAAATCAATTTCTCTTCATAATCAAAATCAATCACCCCAGGCAGTAATCCCTTTCTTGGCTTAGCAGCAGGGAGACCCAAAACAGCTGGTAGCAACCCCAACTCTTGGAAACCACCACCTCCAAATCCACAGTACTCAGAGTCATGGGAATGGGAAGAAAACGTTCTGTAAGCAAGTTATTAGGTGTAATAGTGAGAGGTGTGGATGCATGCCAAGTCGCTATAGTCAGTCCATAGTCAACCCTATGGACTGTAGCCTGCCTGGATCCTCTGTCCATGGGATTCCCTGGGTGAGAATACTGGAGTGGGTTGTCCTGAAGAATTGGTTCCCAAGCCAAGGGTGGAGCCCATGTTTCTTATGTCTCCTTCATTGGCAGGTGGATTCTTTACCACTAGCACCACCCGAGAAGCCCCAACAGTGAGAGGACCTTCTCTTATTTCTGTCTCTTAATTCCTAGACTCATATATTCTGGTGATGAGAGAGAAAGTACCATATATTGATTTCTAACGCAAAGACTAGGCCACGTCCCAGAAGCTAGAACTCCATCCTTTTAAGTTGTTCTTTCTGCCTGGTAGCCTAGAAGGTTTTCTTTTTATCTTCATTTTACCAAGATGTGCCCTCCTGTGTGACTTTCTCATCAACCCAGATAGAGTTCAGTGAGCTTTTAAATCAGTTGGTAGGTGTATTTTCCCCAGCTCAGGAAAAATGTTCTTCTAATATTTGATTATGACTTCTCTTCCATCTGTTAGCATTTATCTCCATCTGGATCAGCTATTATTTGTCCATTACATCTATTGGTTTTGTTCACCAAATCTTACTTCCCTCATAAATTACATTTTGTGGGGGATTATCTTTCTTCTCCATATTTTTGAGATATTTCCTGCATGTCACCTTCAGGGTTGCTAACTGTATGTGAATAATGTTCAGTTTACCTGCTGATTTTTTTTAGTTGAAAACCATGTTTTATGCTCCAGGAAATTTTGTGTGTATGTAATTGAAAAAAATAAAATCCACTTGGATTCTATTTCATCAGGTATATTAGTTCCCTATTGTTATGGTAACAAATGGCTGCAAGTTCAGTGGATTACAATAACATGAATTTGTTGTCTTACTGTTGTTAATTCTGGAGGTCAGAAGTCCAAAATCAGTCTAATTGGGCCAAAATCAAGGTGTCAACAAGGCTATCTCCTTCTGGAGACTCTAAGGGGAGAATCTACTTCTTTGCTTTTTTTCCAGCTTCTCAAAGGCCACCCTTGGCTCACAGACTCTTCTTCCATCTTCAAAGCACACCATTTCTGACCTCTGGTGATGTTGCCACATCTTTTTCTGACTCTGACCTCTTACTTCCTGCTTACAAGGACCCTTGTTATTTTATTGGGCCCACTAGATAATCCAGGGTACTCTCCCATCTTAAAATCCTTAGCTTTATAATGTCTGCAAAGCCCCCTTTTCTATATAACGTAACATGTTTATAGGTTCTGAGATTACAATATGGACATGTTTCAGAGGCGCATCATTCAGCCTACCCCACTAGACCTGTGTTCTAATTGTTCAGCTTGATCTTCCTTCCTCTGGTTGCAGGGGTGCCTCAGTCAACTTCCTTGAGAACCTTTTAGGATATTCTCAAAGGCAAGAACTTGGCAAGTGATGAATGGCAGAGAAGTTGTACACTGCGTGTGCCAGTTCAAGGGTGGCTTTTGTCAGTAACATCACCTCCCAGAAACCCCAAAAGAAGCTTCTCGGCAGTGTCTCCCAACCTTGCATCAGAACAGGCATCTAGGTCTTTGAATCCTCTCCATGTACTTCTTTAAAGCCACTGTCATATTATTCTGTGAGATTACTTAATCAGTCAAGGAGTTTCTAAGGACCAGCATCACCAGAGGTTAGCAACATTGGTCAATGAGTTTTGCTATGAGAGGCATTGCTCTAAAAGTAGAGTCTCAAGAAAAGAAAGATCACCTTCCACATAGTGACTTCATGTGTTGACTTTCTTTTTTAGCATTAGTTTTCTTTCTAGGTTTTGGGAATTTTGGTTTGCAGACTTCTTTTGAGAGGATACGTTTGTTTTTGTTTCTCTTTTCTTCCCCTCCTTTTTTCATAATCACCCTCCCTGTCAGCATCTTTCAGTTGCTAGATCCTTGAGGCCCCAGCCTTGATCCCACTTCACAGCAGTAGCTAACATGGTTACCGTTCTGCTGTGATATTGGGTGATGACTGGTCCCATTACAGAAGAGTGCAAAGTTAGCACAGCCTCTGGCCAGAAAGTTTCTGTCTCTCTCCCTCCCTTCCTCTAGATCTTCTTTTCACAAGCAGGGAACAATCCACCCAAGATCCAAGATTTCAAACAGTGAGCCTGGGCCCTGCCCTCCATTTTGTGAGCACTCCTTGGGGGCAAATCAGCCCACTTATCGGTTGAGTTTCTCTCCATGCATACCCAAACATCATCAGTTTTTTCTTCTCCATCTATTTTCAGTCTTTCAGATTTTCTTTTCTAGGACTACCCTTTTATTCTCTGTTTAATTTGGGGTTTATTTCCTTTTTATTCTTTACCATCATCTTGGAAGGGTCTCCAGGGGTGAATAGGCTAAATGTGTGTGATCACCTCCTCAATTCCAACTGGAAACCTGTAAAATAATTAAAAACCCTCATCCAAAGATTTTGGATGACTGGTTGTTTTAGAGACTTCTAAAGAAAGGATAAAAAATTTCACTAGCAGATATAATAGAGGAGAAGGGAGAGGAAGAATCAAAGGTGATTCCACATTGCTAGCCTCAGGGATGAGAGTTTAGTATCTAGGATGGTGAAGCAGATTTTGTAGGCAAAGACAGGGAGGTGAGACCTGAGGCTTGAGACACAAGGGAAGGAGGACAGTGAGAGAGTAAACAGACAGTAGATGAAGTAAACAGACTTCATGTTCTCCAAGGCCTTTAATGAAGGGTTGAAGGAGGAAACAACATTGGTCAAGGAGTTTTGCTATGAGAGGCATTGCTCTAAAAGTTGAGTCTCGAGGAGGGAAAGATCACCTTCCATGTGCAACAGACAAGACCAGCAGAAAAGGCTCAGCCCTCCTTTGGGCTTGGTCCTTGCTGGGACACTCCTCCATGAACTCTTATACCTGAAAGTCATTGACTAATTTGAACAGGAGGCTTAAAGCAGAAAAGCACTGTGACTTGGCTTAGGAATAGCTCTTAGGCAAATCCACAGATGCCCCATCCATTTACATCTGCTTACCCCCAAAGGTTGACAATTGGAGCTCCCCTTTCTCCATGCATGGGTCCAAATGGAAAGTGTTCCTGGTATTTTTGGTTTTCAGAGCCATCTTCCAGCCCCAAGAGGAGGGCTGTCATCCTAATTCACAGCACGAATGCTGCTGTAGATCCAGTGACTCCAGCAGCAGGAGCGAAACCTATGAAAGGCAGTCATTCTGTCATCAGAATGGCTCTTGTATGCAAGGAGGCCCTGGGCTAGGAGGACTCACCTGTCCGGACCAGGAGGAGTCCATCTGGCGCTGTTCATGGTCCTGAACCACAGCTACTGGTCTTTCTCGCACTGTTATTCCACCTTCCCCTGGAGCAGTGAAGACTCATGTTCAACTCCTCCCAGGGGCTGGGAATCAAGTGAGTAAGGATGTAACAGGTAGAGAGAAGGGAGAAAAACAGACGGAGTCCTTTGGAGAATCCTGCTGCTGAGACAGTCCCGAAGAGAAGAAACTGGGACCATTTCTTTTGAGTGTCATTTACAAAGTTTTATGGTCACCAAGACTGCTGGGAGGTTGGGAAGTACATGACCCCACGATTTCCCACTGATGGTAAATTTATAGGTGAGGATAGAGATATGGAGATGTGATTTCCTGGAATTCGGGGTTCAGGCTGGATTCTCTTATTACCTTGTCAGTGTATATGGCAGATGTTCAATAAGTGTTGGTGGGATTGATAAGCTTTTGGGTGGAAAAGAAAGAGTGTAGAGTAGATACTTAGAATAGGTTTTGCTTTCATCCCTTCCCCAAAGGAGGACAAAAGGTCTAACATTTGAGACTCAACTGTTTCAGCAATTTGATATTAGGTTCTTTAGTTTAATCCTCATGAAAGTTTTATCACAAATTTCCTGGTCAAGAATTAGGCTCATAGAGGCAAGTCTCCTGAATAGGATCCCATTGCTCCCATGTGGGTCTAAGGCTCAAATCCAGGTCTTAACTTACCCCCAAAGCCATGTTTTCCTCATCATCACTGCTATTCCTTCTTACGCAAGGAGAGAGAGAGATAAAATTACCCAAGGGAAAAAAATGGGCTTGTAGTCTGTAAAAGGATCTTGTTTTCGTTTTTGTCAAGGAATCCAAGGTTCCTGGCTTTTATTTTATTTATTTGTTGATTTATTTATTTTTGGCTGTCCTGGGTCTTCATTGCTCTGCAGGCATGTCTCTAGTTTTTGTGAGCGGGGGCTACTCTCTAGCTGTGGTGCGCAGGCTTCTCATTGCAGTGGCTTCTCTCGCTGCAGAGCACAGGCTCTAGATGAATGGACTTCAGTGGTTGCAGCTCCTGGGCTGCAGAACACAGGCTCAGAAGTTGTGGCCCACAGGCGTAGTTGCTCCGCAGCATGTGGGATCTTCTGGATCAGGGATTGAACCCGTGTCTCCTGCATTGACAGGCAGATTCTTTACCACTGAGAATCTCCCACCACTGCTAGGGAGGCCCATGGATCTTTTTCAATATGTGGAGATCATGTTAAAAGCCTAGAGAGCTGGTTTGGGATGGCAACTATTGCTAATAAGGGTTTGGGGTCAGGGGCTTACATCCAGGGTAGGGGGTGGAGGGGGAGTTGGGGTTTAACCCTCAGCAGGGCCCAGGGATTTTTTTCCTGCCTCAGTGCCTCATGCATGTTCCAGTTTTGCACAGCCAAAGTAATGAGTAACTTCCAATGACAGAAGAAGTCATCAGGAGAGCCAATAAAGACACAACAGATCTGGCAGTGGGACAAGACATGAATCAGGTGATGTGGTATGAGGTTTGGTCTGAGCTACAACCTGGTGGTTTTCTCCAGCTCCTGGATGAATCAGCTTGGCAGTCACCCAGACTTCAATCAGATCCAGGGATGCAGCCAACTCTGGATCCATGTCAGGCCAGCTCTCTCCTCATGTCAGCAGGAAATGGAGATTTTTCTGAACTACAGGGAGTTTATCCTGATTCCACATGGTTCACTGGAGTGCTCTTCTCCACTCATGGAGCAGCAAAGTCCATGCCGTCCTATGAACTGTCTTCGAAAGGTACACTTAGAGGAGGCTATCAGGATGTCGTGCAAAGGATCTGTAAACACACTTTGAAGTGCTTATGGAGCCAGTGTCCCCTTTGCTGTGATCTTCCCTCTTCCCCCACATCAGTGGGACCCACAAGCTTCCATAGCTAATGGGACCAGATGTGGACACAAGATGCAAGCAGAACAATTTCTCTCTTCCGGAGACTTAGACTTAAGAGGCAGTGCTTCTCCTAGGTGAGTTTTGGCTGCTGGACCTGGAAGGTCAGGGAGCCCTGGGGCTGAGCAGGTCATTTTGGAACAGGCACGACAGTCTGCGTGCAGGAAGAGAGACCAGACTGACGATGGATGCAATGTAGGAACCGCAGAAGGAGAAGCAGAAACAGAGGACGAGGTGGAGAGAGGCGCTGCCCTGGTGAGGACAACCTGCAGGGGACACTGACATTGTGGAGCTGGTGCCCAGGTGGTCAGAGTTGGGAACGATGGCACAGCAGAAAGTCAGCCCTAATGCCTCCAGCTCTCTCCCTGCCACTTACTCCATTCCCTGTGACAGAAACGGGTGAAGGGGACTTATTAGGAGGTGTGAATTTATAATAGTTCTTTAAGTATTTACTACTAAGGGAAACGTGGACTTGCAAGGGATGGTCATTAGGTACTAGATCCTTGAAGCATCCTCCTAAGGCACGCTCATGCATGCTCAGTCGCTAAATGCTATCCGACTCTTTGCGACCCCATGGACTCTAACCCGTCGGGTTCCTCTATGGGACTTCCCAGGCAAACATACTGGAGTGGGTTGCCATTTCTGTCTCCAGGGGCTCTTCCCCACCCAGGGATCCGACCCACATCTCTTGCGTCTCCTGCGTCGGCAGGCAGGTTCTTTACCACCAAGCATAGTTCTTCAAAGGTTTCACACCATGCATCACCAATCTGTAGCAAAAAAAAAAAAAGCAGAGTTTCCACACAATGATTTTAAATTACAAGATAAAACAGTATTTTAAGCGTGAAGAATAATTTGTATTTGTAAGATCGCCCTCCCGCTCCATTCCCTGTTGTCTTCTGGGTTTGCCTCTTTCTTTAGTCCAAGGGATGGAGTAATCAGGGAGTTCCACCACCCCCATCCCAGCCACACTGTGATTGGTTCAGAGGTGGACATATGGCCAAAGCCCATCCAATCAGTGTGAACCTCGGGATTTTTATGGGGATTCTGCTTGCAGCCGTTCTTTTGCTCTGGAGTGTGTGGTTTAAACACGTGGGGTTTGGTGCTGCTCCGTTTTCTACCACAGGGGAAGCTGAAAAGAAGCCAATACAAAGGAGGAGGACAGAGCCAAGGCACCTGCAGTGAAATGGAGCCAGAGCCCTGATATCACAAATGATCTAATTAGTTCCATTTATTGTTTAATCCACTTGGAATTGGGTTTCTGTTGTCCCTAATTAAAAGCATCCTGACCTATATACTACCTGTTTCCCGCCCCCGCCCCACCCCATATTCTGTAAAGATGTACATTTTAGTCTACCAGAATTAGATGATAGTTTTTTTTTTTTTTTAACTTCCTCTAACCCGGAATCAAGGTCCAGCTGCATTTTGCTAACTATTAACGCTTTTCTGCGAATAAAGCAGTGAGTAAAAGGGCAACCTCTTTTATCCACAGTGCAGAGCTTTGCGTATGGCAGCCATGGCCGCTTCAACTCTGGCACCCACCCTAAAGTACCATTTCCAGCACATGACTCACAAAGTAAATAATCTATAATTGAGGAGCCTCTTATCATACTTTGGCACGACAAGCAAAATGACAAGCCAGGCAACATTTTCCTTCATGTTGGAACCCCATATTTGCCAAAGGCTTGCTTCATACCCACTACGTGAGCAGTTTTGGCTTGCTGAAAAGCAAAACTATCTGATAGCATGTGTACGCACTAATTGCTTTTCTACTTTTGTGTATTCTTAATGTTATGCAATGTCTAACCATGTTATCTGATAAAGGAATTTTGTCAATAGTCTCTTTGGCTCTCTCTCCAAGAATAGTTGTTATCATTGTTTTTGCAGCTGGTTTACAGCCTTTTTGGTAGTTGTGTGACTTTTATGTGCATTTGTTAAAGAGGGCAGCAGCTTAAAACATGCCTAGAGTGATGCTTTGGTCTCCTTTTCACTTTTAGTAACAAAGATATTAATTATGTTAGAAAGTATTATTTCATGTTTGTTCTGGGAAAACTGGATTGGTTGCTTTTTTGAAAAACAATGGAGCCTTTTTTTTAAAAATGGCTTCAGACTACTATTTATCAAAGTTTTAATTTTAATGGTAACATGTTGAAGACTAGGGGCAATGGATTGCTGGCCCAATAAATAAAATTTTCAAATATTTTTCATTGAACTTATACTCACAATTTTCATTTATGGCTACATGTGTAAGAATCATTACCCAAGAATTTATCTGTGTTAGAATATGCAGTTCCATATTTCATGGACACACTGGAGAACTATTTATTCATTATGCTTACTGTGTTCTTCTGATGATTCATGATGCCATTTTCATCAGTCCTTTACATTTTGAAGAACCTCTTTTGAGCCATTGATCCATTTTTGTGAACTGGGGGGGGAAATGCAGCACATCAGTAGCCACAGTAATTCAAAAATAGCAAACATAAACAGCAACTTGCAAGCGAAAAGCCCTCTGCCAGGGCTGTCTGATTCTTACTCCTTTCTAGGCAGTATATCTCTTCTAACTTGTAGCTTTGAAGATTTTATTTTTGTTCCTGATGTTCTGAAGCTTCCTGGTGGCATTTTTTGGTGTGTGTGTGTGTGTGAGATAACAACAGAAATGGCGTTGAGGGTGGAAGGAGATGGGTGAGAGCAGGCAAGTCTTGGAACAAATATATCAAAATTGTGAGACCATTAATACTTTGTCTTAAGTCTCTTTCCCTCTGTCCTGACCTTTCTATAGAAGCGTTTTGCTTTTTCACTGGCTAGGAGGTGATTGGTAGCCAACATGTGTGGGAAACACACCAGGCAGGTGCATTCTCCGTACCTAAGCCAACTCATACTTGTGCTGAGCTGGGATAGTGATGCCAACTTCTGCCAGGCTGTGGCCTCTATCCTTTTAAGGGAAGCTACAATAGAAAAACAGTGACAAATTTAACCTCTTTCCAATTATCTTACCTCTTTCCCTTTCTTGGGCTTCTTTATTCACTCAGACCTTCCCAAAGAAGTTAGATAAACTATGGTGTGTATGTGTTCTCAGTCACTCAGTTGTGTTCAACTCTTTGAGACCCCATGGGGCTGTAAACTGCCAGCTCTTCTGTTTATGGAATTTTCCAGGCAAGAATACTGAAGTGGGTTGCCATTTCCTACTCCAGGGAATTTCTTCCTGACCCAGGGATCAAACCAGTGTCTCTGGCATCCTCTGCATTGGCAGGCAGAATACCTGGGAAACCCCAGATTAACTGTTAAAGAAATGCAAATCGAAACTACAATGAGGTGCCACCTTTCACCGGTCAGAATGGCCATCATCAGAAAGTCTACAAGTAATAAACGCTGGAGCGGGGTGTGGAGAAAAGGGAACCCTCCTACGCTGTCAGTGGGAATATAAATTGGTGCAGCCACTATGGGAAACAGTGTGAAGTTTCCTTAAAAAAACTAAAAATAGAGCTGCCATATGATCCAGCAACCCCACTCCAGGGCATATATCCAGACAAATCTATAATTCAAAAAGATACATGCACCCTATGTCCGTAGCAGCACTAATTACAATAGCCAAGACATGGAAACAGTCTAAGTGTCCATCAACAGATGAACATTTGCAGCAATATGGATGGATGGACCTACAGATTATTCTACTAAGTGAAGTAAGAAAGAGAAAGACAAATACCATATGATATCAATTATATGTGGAATCTAAAATATGATGCAAATGAACCTATCTATGAAACTGAAACAGACTTACAGAGAGAATAGACTTGTGGTTGCCAAGGGGGCAGGCAGATGAGGGAGGCATGGATTGCGAGTTTGGGATTAGTAGATACAAACTATTAAATATAGAATGGATAAAGCACAACCTTCTGTATATATAGAGCACAGGGAACTATATTCAATTATATGTGATAAACCATAATGGAAAAGAATATGAAAAAGAATGCATATATACATGAAAAACTGAATCACTTTGCTGTACAGCAAAAATGAACACATCGTGAACCATGAAGTACTGAAATATTTCAATACAATAAATTGGAAAAAAAGAAGAAGTTGGCTCAACACAGTGATTAGATGATGTGATGACCATCAGGGCTACTTTAGAACACTCCCATTATCCTTGCTGAACTTTTATTTTCCCACACCTTTGGGGTTAGACGCGAGCATGTGATTTGCTTTGGCCGATGAAAATGGGAGCCAAAGTGACACACCACTTTCTGGCAATAGTTTTAAGACCTGGAGCATGATGTACAGTGTCCCTGCCAGGTTGCTGAGTGAGCAGGTGGAGCCTCGGTGGCTTCAGCCTGCATCCAGGAGGCTGGCGAGCACTACCGGATAGAGGGTCCCCTAGCCCCCACCGTGCACCCTGAACACAAGCAAGAAAAAGCCTCCACTGATTTAAGCCATTGAGATTTCAGGGGCTGATTGTTTCTGTGGCATAAGGAGCCTTCTGACCCAAACGGGTGGGGGCACATAAAAATAAAGAACATGGATCCCTTTGCCAGATTCGCTTTCTGAGAGCTTACCCTGATGGGCGGCCCGAAAAATCCCACGAGCGGGCCTACCCCCGACGCCCGCCTCCAGACTCCCCAAGGTCTTCTTTATTTTTGTGGAGAAGGACATTCGTGTATTTCAACCTCTTATTATTCTAGTCGCCATTCTTTCATTTTCTGTTTGCCAATCACACACCCCAAATCAGGAGTAGTCTCAGTACATCATTTTATCGGTGTGGATTTTCAACGAGCAAAAATAATCCCAAAAGGCCTTTTTTTTGTTGTTGTTAAATCAAAACCAAAGCTTGATGTTGAGTAGTTCGCCTCGCTTACCAAGAAATGATCTATGCAATATTCAGAGATTTCCGGTGCGCGGCGCTGCTGCGCAGTCGGCCGAGTCCCTGGCATCGCCGCGCCTGACGCGGAGGCTTGGTGCTACACGGATGTCGCTGGGCATGGGGAGGGCGGGGTGCGGGGCTCGCTGCCACCCAGGCGAGCTGGAGGGCGGCGGGCGCCCAGCCCGGTCCCAGCGCACCCCAGGGACGCGCCTGGCCGCCCCCCGCGAGCGCCACCTGCGCCCCTGACTCGCTGTCGTCCCCGCCCGGGCTGCGGCCGGAACAGCAGCGAGCGGGGGACCTGGCCCCGCAGCCACGCCGGAGACCGCGCGGCTGCGAAGGCGGGAAGGGGCCGCCGCGAGAGCCTGGCCGTGCGCTCGGAAGGCACGTTTACGAAGAGGCTGGCGTCAAAGGGAAATGAGGGAGACGCCTGGGCGGAGGGGACCTGCACCAGGAATCCAAGTTGTTAACCTTTGTAAAGGATACGATGGCCGCTACGAGTCGAGTGCTGTGACTACAGGGGGCCTCGGGGCCACGGTTTTGAACACGGAATCTTGTTCCAGAAATGCGACGCAGGACACGAATTTATGTCCTGACTGTCACTGAAATATTAGACGATTGGAAAAATTCTGTGGAAATGGCGAGGAGAATGATTCCACGCGGAAGAAGCAATCACGGTTCTCAAAAATCTGCCAAGCGAGAGCCGGGCTGTTTTCGAGCGCGGTAGATGCCACGCCCCTTTCCTGCAGCCCGCTTGTCTGGGACTCTGCACAGTCCTCGGGCTTCCACCGAGCGTCAGGGAGGAAGAAGGACCGGACACCGCCAACACTCGGCTTTATTATCCTTGGCAAACTTCTGAAGGACACTTGCAAACTGAATTTGCCACGCAGGGTTTTTGAAACAATTTGCCTGTTTCCCACATGCATGATATCCTCTTTAAAAAAAATAGTGTAAGATATTGTAAAACGCCAAAGTCATTTGGATAAAAAAATAAAGTTTACGTGTTTAACTCTGTCCCCTTGCGTTTTATGGGGAGTCCATTGGACATCAGTCTGTGGTTTGTTTTCTCATGGTAGCTTTTGCAAGTTGGAGCCACTTGTGGGTACATTTTCCCATTTTCTTTCTCACAGTGTTTACATTTTCAGCCACTCCTTTGGGGGCAGGGGAGACTGGTGAAAATGCTCCTTCTCACGCCTGGAGAAATTTTCCATCATTTCCAAAACTTGCTTAGTAGGATCATCATCTTAATTTACAGATTTCAGATTTGGACGGGTGTGGTACTGTCCAGCATTTATTCTGACAAATGATGTCACTTGGCTTTTCTCAGGAATTTGTCAACTCATTTGCTTCAGTTTTTACAAGGAGTGTTTTGCACTAGTAACTCCTATGAGTATTTCCTCTAGTAACTTAAAGGTTAGTTATTTATTTTAACGATTTAATTTAGTTATTTTTATTTTATTTTTGGTTGTGCTGGGTCTTCATTGCTGAGCATGGGCTTGTCTTTGCAGTGGCTTTTCTTGAAGCTCAAGCTTCAGTTGTTGTGGCACCCAACTTTGTTGCCCCATGGCACATGGAATTGTTCCAGGATCAAACCCATGTCCCTTGCATTGGTAGGTGGCTTCTTAACCACTGGACCGCCAGGGAAGTCCAGAAGAGTGATTTAACACAAAGCGTAACTCTGTAGAGCTGGGGACTTTTCAGAAGGTATTGTTAACAAAAGGTTTCATCAGTTTTCATCAGAAGGTGTATTTACGACTTGCTGTCAGTGCTGTTTGCATGACTAGTTGACTAAGGTGACTTTCTTGCTAATCTACTGTCGCAGACGTATCAGATTGCACAGAGAGGGACCTTTGATGGCCCCATCTTCTCAAGAGTCTTGACAGATAACTATTTCTCATATCTAATTTTGGGGACACTGTAAAACTAAGGATTTTTTGTCTTCTTTCTGCCTTTGGGGCTCAAATGGTAAAGAATCTGCCTGCAATGGAGGAAACCTGGGTTTGATCCCTGGGTCAGGAAGATGCCCTGGAGAAAGGAATGGCTACTCACTCCAGTATTCTTGCCTGAAGAATTCCATGGACAGAGGAGCCTGGTGGGTTACAGTCCATTGGGTTGCAAAGAGTCAGACATCACTGAGTGATTAACACACTACCTGTATACTCACTCAAAAGCTAGAATTCTGTCCAAAATACACATGTATCTCTTCTGAAATTCCTGCACTTGCACATCAAGCTAGAAATGAGGAAGGAAAATCCTTTGAATAAGATGTGGGATGGGAGCGTAAGAAAGACCATCTTGTAGGTAGATCACTCTTTCTGCAAATTGTGTAACTGTTGAATAGTGAATAAAAAGGTAGAAAATAAATATGGCTAGAATATTTTTGTCCTACAAGTTGTTAACCTTTTATTTTATTTTTTGGTGACTTTTATTTTTTTTAATTAATTAATTTTCTTTACATTATCGTGTTGGTTTTTCCATACATTGACATGAATCCACCATGGGTATACATGTGTTAACCTTTTAAAAATATAATTGCTACTAAAAATTGAGTGCTGTTACACTTAAGGAAAATTAGTTCACTGATTTGGAAACGAGATCTTGTGCCATAAATGTAACTGAACTAAAGATGAACTTTAGCTCACAAATTGATGCTATTTAAGGGATGAGTACAGCAGAAAATAGCTTTTAACCTTAGACATGGTTTCATTCTAAATCATTGGTTCCCAACCTCTTTCTGGCACCATGGACTGGGGTGGAGTCGGGTGGTGGTGATGGTGGTTTCGGGATGATTCACGTGTGTGCGTTAGATTTATTATGCTGCACTGATCTAACAGGAGGCAGATCTCAAGTGGTAATGTGAGTAATGGGGAGTGGCTATAAATATGCAGATGAAACCGCTTGCTTGCCCAGCCGCTCACTTCCTGCTGTACTGCCCAGTTCCTAAAAGACCGTGTACTGAAACCAGTCTGTGACCCCGGTTGGGGACCCCTGTTCTAAATCATGTTGTGTGATCAGATATGGTCATCCAGAAGTCTGCTATTTTCCTTTGTATGGAAAGTGATGTGCTCTGAATTTTTTTCTTAAGCAAGCATTTAAAATCCCACAAACTGACTTTTTCTATCAATCTTTAATGGACTGAATTTTTTTTTTCTCTCAGTCATCCCTCAAATTTCTTTAAGATATAGACCCACGCAGCAGAGACACTAGGCTGTTTTTGCATAAGACTGTTTCCACCTGAAATACTGTCATAAGCACTTGGGTTTATCTTGTGCAGAATGTCCTTAGGGGTGGTTATCATTGTTTAGTCACTAACTTCTGTGTCTGACTCTTTTGCTGCGCCATGGACTGTAGCCTGTCAGGCTCCTCTGTCCGAGGGATTTCCCAGGCAGGAATACTGAAGAGGGCTGTCATTTCCTTCTTCAGGGGATCTTCCTGACCCAAGAATCCCGTGTCTCCTGCTTAGCAGACGGGTTCTTTACCCCCGAGTCACCTGGGAAGCCAGAGGTAGTAACGCATGGCCCTATTTTATATACTCTTGAACACTTTTTTAAAAAAAAATCTTTATTTCTTTATTTTTGGCTGTCCTGGGTCTGTGTCGCTGTGCGGGCTTCTCTCTAGCTGCAGCCAGTGGGGGCTCCTCTCCAGGTGCGCTGCACCGCTTCTCACTGAGGTGGCTCGTCTTGTGGAGCGTGGGATCCAGGCGTCAGGGCTCAGTGGTCACAGCTCCTGGGTGTAGTTGCTCTGAGGCGTGTGAAATCTTCCCAGATCAGGGATCAAATCTGTGTCTCTTGGATTGCAGGTGGGTTCTTTACCATTGAGCCACCAGGAAAGCCCATGAACTCTTAATCTGATGTATACAGCACACAAGGTATTGATGTTAACCATTTCTCAAAAATTAAAATTTGGTATAAAGTAGCCTTTGGTCACTCAGGCTAAGTAAGTGCCACTTGGGTCAGGATTTTTTCAGTTCTGTTGAACAAACAGCAGGCTGTAGCTTAACAGACATTTCTCTAAAGAAGACATACAGATGACCAATAGGCATGTGAAGAGATGCTCAACGTCACTAATTATCACAGAAATGTGAATGAAAACTATCTTTGTTTACCACCTCACACCAGTTAGAATGGTGCTCCTTTAAAAGTCTACAAATAGAGAGAATAGCATTGAAACATATACATTACCATATGTAAAATAGGTGACCAGTTCAAGTTTGATGCATGAAGTAGGGCACCCAAAGCTGGTGCTCTGGGACAACTGAGAGGGATGGGGTGGGGAGGGAGGTGGGAGAGGGATTCAGGATGGGGGAACACATGGGAGGATTACCTGAGGCCAATTCATTGTTGATGTATGGCAGAAACCATCACAATATAATAAAGTAACAATCCTCCAATTAAAATAATTAAATTAAATTTTAAGAGTTTACAAATAATAAACGCCAGAGAGGATTAGTACAGACACTATGGAGAACAGTATGGAGGCTCTTCAAATAATTAAAAATAGAATTACCATTTGACCTAGCAATTCTACTCCTGGGCATATACCCAGAGAAAACCATAATTCAAAAAGATACATATACCCCAATGTTTATTGCAGCGCTACTTACAATAACCAAGCCTTGGAAGCAACCTAAATGTCCATCAATGGGGGAATTAATTGATAAAGAAGATATGGTACCTATATACAATGGAATATTACTCAGCCATAAAAGGAAGGAAATTGTGCCATTTGCAGAGATGTGAATGAACCTAGAGACTGTCATACAAAGTAAAATAAGCCAGAAAGAGAAAAACAAATACAATATCACTTGTGTGTGGAATCTAGAAAAATGATGCAGACAAATTTATTTGCAAAGTTGAAATAGAGATACAGGCTTAGAGAACAACCATATGGATATCAAGGGGGGGAGGAGGGATGGGATGAAGTGAGAGATTGGGGTTGAAGTATGTACACTACTGTGTGTAAGATAGGTAAGTAATGAATATATACAGAATCCAGGAAAATGGTACTGAAGAATTTATTTGCATGGCAGCAGTGGAGAAACAGACGTAAAGAATAGACTTATGGGCAAGAGGGGAGAGGGGCGGAGAGGGTGAGATGTCTGGCGAGAGTAATATGGAAACTTACATTAACATATTTAAAATAGATAGCCAAAGGGAATTTGCTATATGTCTCAGGAAATTTAAACAGAGACTCTGTCAACCTAGAGGGGTGGGATGGGGAGGGAGATGGGAGGGAGGTTCAAAAGAGAGGTGATATATGTATACCTATGACTGAGTCATGTTGAGGTTTAACAGAAAACAACAAAATTCTGTAAAGCAATTATCCTTCAAATAAAAAATAAAGAAAGAAAACAAACAAAAAGGTAAGTGATGAAAACCTGTGGCATAGCTTAGGGAACTCTACTCACTGCTCTGTGGTGAGCTAAATGGGGAGGAAATCCAGAAAAGAGGGGATGTATGTATATGTACAGCCGATTCACTTAGCTGTACAGCAGAAACTAACACGACATTGTAAAGCAACTACACTCCAAACAAAAAAATTAATTAAAAAAGGATATGTACACCCCTATGTTCATAGCAACACTATTTCCAATAACCAAAGTATGGAAACAACTTGACTGTTCATTGACAGATGAATGGATAAAGATGTGGCATACACACACACACACACACACACATGTATAGACAACGGAATACTATTCAGCCATAAAAAGAGTGAAATAATGTCATTTATAGCAACATGGATGGACCTAGATATTATCATACTAAGTGAAATAAATCATAAAGAGAAAGACAAATACCATATGAAGTCACTTATATGTGGAATCTAAATGCAAATGAGCTTATGAAACAGAAACAGACTCAAAGACATAGAGAACAAACTGGTGGTTACCAAGTAGTGGGGAGTTTGGGGTTAGCAGATGCAACTGTATATAAGATAGATAAACAACAAAGTCCTCTATAGCGCAGAGAACTACATTCAATATCTTGTAATAAACCATTGTGAAAAAGAACATCTGAATACATATATGCATAACTGAATCACTTTGCTGTATCTAAGAAGCTAACACAACATTGTAAAAAAAGAAACCACAAAAAACAACAGTCTTTATGCAGTTTGCAAAATTCCGAAGTTTTCTGTCTGTATACATAACAGATTGACTTTAAAGTTGTCATACTTTGAATTTGTGTTTCTTGTTCACTATGCTTCTGGAGCCCAGTCTTGCAAAGTTAAACTGAAACAGACTGGTTTTTATTAAGAGAATAAGTCAGAAGTTTTGGGTGAAACAAGTCACAACCACTCTAGTCAAATGACTGCAATCCTTTCAAAATTCGCAGTATTGGGACTGTTGTGTCTGTTTTCTGTGTGGTGGCTGAATAAAATTGGGCAGTTAAGTTTGCAATCCTAAGAGACTTCTAAATGAAGAAAAAAATCAGAAAAGAATTTGTTGTGAATTAACACTTTATTAAAGTGAAATAACCCTTTTTTTATTTCAGGGGGATTTTTGCAGAAACTAAGGCCTGTCACATTAATGTGCTTCTGGTCAATAACGAATAAATACTTGCAGACGTGAAGTAGAAGCTGTCCGACACGTTTTGAAAACAGCCGACATTTTTGCCACTAGAAGGGAAAGGGGAATGGAGAGGCAGTGTTTAATGAGTACAGAGTTTCAGTTTGGGAAGATGATAACATTCTAAGACATGGTTGGCGGTGACGGCTGCACAAAAGTGTTTATTTAATGCCACTGAACTGTCTACTTAAAAATGGTTAAGTTATGAGAATTTCCTGGTGGTCCAGTGGTTAGGATTTGTCACTTTCACCGCCATGGTCAGGTTCAATCCCTGGTTGGGGAACTGAGATCCCTGCAAGCCACGTGGAGCAGCGATAAAGCAAACAAAAAAGGTAAAAAAAAATTTTTATGTATATTTCACCACAACTTCCAAAAAGGTCTTCTGTGTCCTGGCTTCGGTACCAGCTCAGCCCCTGTTGGCCCTCAGGCCATGTCCCAGTGACTTCAGCGTGCCGTACTGACCTCCCCCTCAGCAACCCTGCCTCTCCTGGCTTCTACATCTTTGCTCTGCTCTGCTCCTTGTCTGCAGGGCCTTCCTCTTCCTCTTCACCTGGTCCATTCCCCGCCCTTCCCCCCTTCCCCCATCATTCTGAATTAGGAAGAAGACAGTTGGGAACCATAGCCTTACGAAAATCAGCTCTGGGAATCCTTTCACGATCTAAGTCCTCCACGCTCTGTAGCCAGTGAGGCAGAACATAGCTGGGCAGGTTCGGGACTCCTTGACGTTTCCCTTAGCCTGAGTGGCCGCAGCAGCTGTGTTGCACCCTTCCCCCTGGTTCTAAAGCCTCGTACCCTACCTAGCCACTCCTCTCCCCAGCACTTCCAGTGAAGAGGTGAGGTTCAAGTCTGTCCAGGTGTCAGGATCCTGGGAAGTCCTGGAGGATGCTGTGAATCGAATGTGTTTTCCTAAAATTGAACACTGCTGCCCCCGCACCCCCTCCCCCGACCCTGCTGGCCATGAGATGGTATTAGGTGGAGCCTTTGGGACATGATTAATATTAGCTGAGGTCATGAGGGTTAGTGCCCTTATAAGAGTCTCTGCAGAGCTTGCCTCCTCTCTGCCCTCTGTCCCGGGAGGATACGAGGAGTCAGCCGTCTGCCATCTAGTAGAGGATCTCACCAGAACCCAGTCATGCTGGCACCTTGATCTTAGCCTCCAGAATTGTGAGAAATAAAGGTACATTGTGTTTAAACCATCCAGTTTATGGGACTTTGTTATAGTAGCCCAAACAGATTAAAGCAACAGAAAACCATGCCATCTCAGGATATGGAGTTTCAAGAAGGCAAAATCATGAAATGTGACATTTGGGGCTAACCAGGCCCATCTCTTGTCCTGGATTCTGGAAAAATTGGACTCTGTTGATCTTTGGCTTTGAAGGGACCAGTGTCCAGCAAGGCTGGGCTGTTGTTACCCGTCAGTTGCTGTAGCCAGAGGCACAGGCTGGAAACACACCGTCCTTAGGCTTTAAGGTATTAAGGGCATTAGCAAAACTCATCTTGATCAGAAAGATCCGAGGAGGTAGAAAAAAGCAACGCACTCTTTCTAGGTGAACGTGGCTTCCATTCTTCAACTTCTGGCTCCTACAGCCCACACACGTTCTGTCTTTTCCTGGCCCTTGGGAGGCACCACCTGGTCCAAGGGCAGCACTCTGCAGAGGGTCAGCTCCTGCTCGCCCTGCTGGGTTCTTTGTAGACTGAAACGGTGGCTCCCATGGTAGGGGCCTTATTAGACTGTGCCTGGGGTAAGATCCACCCTTGGAGAAATGATGGCTTTGAGACTTTTTTCTTAGTAACATCTGTAGCTATTATGAACAACACTCACTGTAGAAATTTGAAAAGCAGAGATAAGTTGCAAAAGAAAATGATTCATACTACCACCCTAGAGATAGCATTTTAACTTTACTTTTAATTTGTTTAAACTTATTTTAGCATATAAATTGCATATAAAGAGCATCCATATACCCTTTACCCAAATTCACCTGTTGTCAATCTTTTCCCCCTTTGCTTCAACATTTGAGTGCTCTCTTCCTACCAAACAGTTATCTATCATCTATTTTCCATCTACCTATCTGTCTTTGTCTTTATTGTCTATCTATTGTCCATCTTCCAACTGTCTGTCTACTTATCTACCTGTTTATCTATCTTTTGGGGGAGGGCATACCACACTGCATGTGGGATCTTAGTTCCTTGACCAGGGATCGAACCCCTGACCTCAGCAGTGAATGCTCAGAGTCCTAACCACTGAACTGCCAGGGAATTCCCTCTAACTATCTGTTTATCATCTCCATCATTTATCTATCTATCTATCTATTGTCCGTCTACCTCTCGGTCACTTGCTTCTCATTTAATCATGAAATTGACATTTTTCTGTCTTCAGGTGGGCCTGCCACCCCTTTGTACAGAATTCATCACTGTGGTTGTATGAATAAGGGGCCTGGCCATCATGTCACTGCTGTACTCCAGGCCTCAGACTGGTAGCCAACATGGATCGGCTCAATTCATCCTGTGGGGTGTGATAGTTGGCAGCTCCAGGCACCATTCCCACAGCCAAGGTAGGTTCCGATGGGAAAGCTGGCACAGGCTCAGGTGTCTGCAGAAATGCCAGCTCTGTCTCTACGGCAGGGCGCACACCACGGCCTCACTGTGTTATTGCCTTTGCCCTGTAACCTTGTAAAGTAAGTGCATTCGGCCGTGAAAGTACTGATGGGGGTGAGAGAAAATTCAGGAGCTGTGCGTGAAATGCAGTGTAGATAGATCTGGGGATCACGGAGCAGGAGGGAAGGTGCAGCTCTGGTGTCCCCAGAGGCTGGGAAGGGGTGTTTTCGTTGTTGAAGGGAACAAGGAGTTAAAACCTGTATCACATGCTGCAACCAAATGGCCACCAGGTGTGTCTAAAGGGCAAGCTATCCTGGGAGATTTTGAGAAATATTGCATTGGAATCCCACAGTTGTGGACATACACAGTTCCTTTCACACATTCTTCTGTTTCTGAAAGGGCTTTTTTTTTTTTTTAAAGACTGTAAGCTGCTTGGTAACAACCTAGAAGGGTGGGATGGGGAGGGAGGTGGGAAGGATGGGACAGGTGAGCACACATCTGTCCAGTCTGTCCAGATACTGGAGGCCACAGAGCCTTGGCAAAGGCAGGAATGACAGGGTTTGGCATCACAGGCAGAAAAGGATCCAGGCCAGGAGCCTGGAGGGGTCTGGGCTAGAGCAGAGCTGGCCCCTAGGGGACAGAGCCCATTCCTGGTGGGGGGGAAGGAGCCCAGAGGGAGGACAGGTGGCCGTGGCTGTGTTAGAGAAGATCCAGGGAGAGGCCAGGAGGAGAAGAGGAGCCCTCCAGGGAAGGAGACAGATTCATCACCTGGGAAACCCCCAGGAAGCAGAGAAAAGATGACGCTGCCAGGAGAGGGTACAGGTTGGGATGGGGGAGTCCTGGCCTTCACTGTGGACTCCTCATCCTTGGTCACATCCTTCCACATAACTCCTATTTTCCTTTCTTTGCAACTTCCTCCTCCCTGCCTCTCCTTGCACAGGGGATCAGCCATGAGGGAAGTTGGGTGGGGAGTGTGGACTTGCTAATGTGGGAACACTCTCCAGAGCCCAGACTGAAATCTGGGTTTTACTGAAAACCCTTCACTGGACGACTAACAAATCCTGACTCATCATCATTTGGGGTCTAGTTTTCAGAGGTTCGTCTTCAACTGCCTTGTCTCCTTTCATTGTGGTGTGGTGTGTTTTTCTTGTTAATTAATTTGTTTTAATCGGAGGACAATTACTTTACAGTATAGTGATGGTTTTTGCCATACATGAATATGAATTGGCCATAGGCATTCATGTGACCCTCCATCCTGAACACTGCTCCCACCTCCCACTCCGCCCCATCCCTGCAGGTTGTCACAGAGCACCAAGCTGTGAGTTCCCTGTGTCATACATCAAACTCCCACTGGCAATCTATTTTACGCATGGTAATGGACGTGTAACACTGTAACCTGGGTACAGGAGCGAGGTTTACGCCCATAGAGCTTCACACCCATGAAGCTCTACTGTTCTGTTTCCCCTGTGGGCACTGCCAGCTGGCTCTGAACCAGAATTCCTCCTCGCAGCCATGTAATTACAGGTAGTATTTGATGCTCGGGTGGACTTTGGCACTGGAGGCCTGAACCTGGCTCTCCCTATCTTTGTCAGCCTGGAAACCTCTTCTTCCGCAGTGACTTTATTAGCATTTAATGATTCACAAGGTGCTAGATTAATGAAACAAGTCAAGTGAAACAGAGATAGCTCACGGGAAAGTTTAGAGTCTCTCATCACTAACCCTCCTCCTCTCTAATCTCCCTCTTCCACAGAGGAAGAAAAACTTGTGTTTCATTTCTGCATCACTTTATTTATTCATTTGTTTTCTTTTAGTTTTTCATTCTTTTGACTAACACTGATTGAGCACCTGCTGGGGGTAGGCTTGGTCTAAGGTGTTGGGTACAAACTTGAGTAAGGTGAAGGGGGCTCCAGACCTCAGGGGATGATGTCATGGTGGAAGGAGACCCAAAGGAAATAACAAAAGATGGGAATGGGTGAGATAATTCCAGATCAAGGCAACTGTTGGAAGGGATAAATAGGATGCTGTGATAGAGACTAACTGGTGGGAAGCTGTTTGCATAGCTGGTGCCTGCTGTACTGAGACAGAAAGAAGGAGAAAATGTTAGCCTTGGGAGGGCTTTAGGGGAAGGGTTTTCCAGGCAGAGATAAGTCAAGTGCAAAGGCTCTGAGGCAGGAAGAGAAAAGAGAAGTGTGTCTGAGGAGCAAAGTGTTGGGGCAGGGAGGTCCTGGGAGCTGGTCATAGGCAGAAGTACTTAGCTTGTATACTAAGTACAGCACTGTGGGACTTGGTGGTACGGTGGTTAAGACTCCAAGCTCCCACTGCAGGGGCGTGAGTTTAATCCCTGGTCTCAGATCCCTTACGCCATGCAGTGTCACCAAAGAAAGAAAAAAGAAAACACTCTGTGTGTGTGTGTGTGTGGAAGGAGTAAGGAGCTGAATCGAGGTGCCTTGCCTCCTGTTTAAAGCCTCCCTCCGAAGACTCCGAGGACGCTGAATAGAGGGGGAAGAGTGGGAGCCGGAGGTTGTCCGGTCAGCCAGGAGAGGTGGCCCTGGAGGCCGTGGGGGTGGAGTCTGACAGGGTGAGTTTAGAGGTAACATGGATTAGCGGGACTTGGTTTGGGTTGGGCTTCCCAGGTGGCCCAGTGGGGAAGAATCCGCCTACCAATGCAGGAGATGAGGGCTCCATCCCTGGATTGGGAAGCTCCCCTGAAGAGGGAAATGGCAACCCACTCCAGTATTTTCGCCTAGGAAATCCCATGGACAGAGGAGCTTGGTGGACAACAATCCATGGGGTCACAGAGTCAGACACGACTGAGTAACTGAGCATGCACGGCTGTGGGTTAGGTGTTAGGGAAAAGAGGACTGAAAACAGGCCTTTGGGTTTAGGTGCAATCTCACTGCTTGCTGGGTTAAGTGGTGACATCCTGCACAGACCTGGGGAAATCTGAGAAAAGTGAGCTTTTGGAAAAATACCCCATAGAGTTCTACTGGGCAGGTTAAGTGTGCGGTGCACTGATGTCTGAGGCCAGATATCCGGGAAGAGGCTGGTACCTGAATGCCCAACTCGGGGGAGCAGCAGGACTGGAGATGTGGGCCGTGTGCCCAAGCACATGCTGTGTCTCCCAGAAAGACGGTGGGATGCACGGAGGATGGAGGGAGGGGAACCCAGATCATGCAGGAGAAGAGAGGATCTGGGAAGTAAGTAAAAAAGGAGGAGCACCAAGAGACAGGCCTGTCACCAGAGCGAGAGAGGAGAGAGGCTCAGGAAGGCGGCGTGTTCAGCTTGCTGCTGGGTGGAGGGGCAAGAAGGGCAGTGAGAAATACCCCCTTTCTTCCTCTTTTTCTCTTTTGGCCGTGCCATGCGGTACGTGGGATCTTAGTTCCCTGATCAGGGATCAAACCTGCGCCCCCTGCAGTAGAAGCTCAGTCTTAGCCACTGGCCACCAAGGAAGCCCTGAAATATCCCTTACTTCTGGCAACACGGGGCTCATGGTGACCTCGTCGAGAGCAGTTTCCCTGAAATGATGGGGGACAGGGACTGTCCTTGGAGGAAAGCAGACAGGTGGCGGGAAGCAGAGCATACAGAACAGAACGTGCAGAACACTCTTGGACAGACGTGTGTTTATTTGCATCTATTTTTCTCTATGAAGCAATGAAGAGAATGCAGGGAGATGTGACTCAAAGGAGGTGTTCTGTTTTTTAAGGTGGGAGATATCTGAGCTTGCAGTTTGCTGATGGGAATAATCCAGCAGTTCAGGGCATGATGCCAAAAGCCGCAGAAGAGAAATCCACCGGAAAAGGGAAGGCGTGAACCCTGGAGCACAGATGGAAGGTTGGACTTTGAACAGGGAGACAGACTGTGGCCAACCACGGAGCCAGGAATCTTATAGCTTTCTCTCAATGAACACCCAGCCCCTAGAATAGTACATGGTGCTGGCAGGTGCTCAATAAAATTGGTGTTGGCTGAGTGAATGAGGGTACTGGGGGAGGCAGGTGGGGAAGTGGGGTGGGGGCTTTCTGCTCTGCTGGCTCAGGGGAGGGTGGGGGGCTGACAGAGTCAAAGCAGAGCAATGGCACGGGGGAGAGGTCAGTCTCACATCGCAGTGAAGACGCCATAAGAATTTATTTCTCATCCAGTCGACATCATCAGATGAGTGATGCCCACCTTGCCCTTGGTGAACTGCCACTCCACTTTCGTCCTCAACTAGGTTCCCAAACATACTCCTTTATGGTATTTTCCTGCTCTCCATTTCTGGTCCTGGCTCACATCACACACTTTTGATTACAGAGGCTTTATAGCTTTTCTGTTTTTTAGAACATTATAAGGATGACCTCATACCACTTCCCCATTTCTCTCTCACTTCTTCACTTTCAAACACATTTAGCCCGTCTTTTGGAGATAAACAGCCCCCCCTCACCTCTCTTTTCTTGTTTAAAAAAAAAAACTCTAAGAGCTATCACCATGATTCCGTTTGAACTTGTTTTGCATTCCTGTCTATCAGCTTATTTGGAAGAGTTTTTTAGTAAAACTTTTTCCTTGTTAAAAATGTAGGCTTTGTGAATTTTTTTCCTTTTTTAAAAAAATTGGCATATAACTTACAGTTAAGTGCAAAATCTTAGGTTTCTAGGCAGGGTAACCACCAACCAGACTGAGGTGGGGCTGTTCCCAGAATCCCAAATGGGGGATCCCTCGAGTCCCCTCTCAGCTGAGCCTCATCCAGAGGGAACCCATATTAGGACTACCTATGATCATGGATTGACTTTGCCTGGTTTTGAACTTCATATAGATGGCATCAGTATGAACACCTTTATATGTGACATCTTTCATTCCATATTTGGGGGCTCATCTGATGCTCTCTGTAGGCTGGTGCTGCTGTGAGAAGTGAGGAAACCAGCCTCCACAACCTGTTCCCCCTCAGGCAGCTGTCCATCCACCTACAAGGACAACAGCCACTAGCTCTGCCACGCTGCCTCTCTCCCACATCAGCCATGGGTCCCTGCTGCCCTTCAGTTTGGCCCAGTCTCATACGAAGAGGTTTCGACCTCCCTGTTCTGACAAAGGCCCTACCTGGATGCCATCAGGCTGACCACGGACCAGTGAGGTCTGGGACAGTGTGGTCCTCGGGGCAGTAGGGACTAGCCAGGCAGACAGTGAGGAGACAGGCCAAAGGACAGGGTCTGTATCCCGGAGGACAAGCTTCATGAAAACCCATTGCTGAGCCTCCTACAGCAGCCAGCACGGGCCATGGCCCAGCCCAGGCTCCCCGGGGCCCCCTGAACCGGGGGACCTGGGGGACACCCAGTGGGGAGAAGAGAAGCTGGTCCTAGAGGCAGGCAGCCGCCTTCATCCTTGGGGAAGAGAGGAGAAAGGACAACTATGGGCTGAGCTCTCCTTAGGAGCGCCTCCACACAAGGCCAGCAGCTGGGACATGGAGGTTTCCACCCCAGTGCACAGAGGAGAGGAAAAAGGCCCCCGGAGGGACTGGGCTTGGCCAGGATGGCACAGGGACGGCTGGCTGTGGGACATATATCTGCCTAGAGGCCCAGCCAACTAAGCTCTTCCCACCCCCTCCAGGCCTGAGGAATGTGGCGACTGTGAATTCCAGCCCCTAGCTGGCCCTGTTCATCCCCGCAGGGCTGCCCCTTTGTCCCATTGACTCCCCATCCAGCTCCTCTCAGACCCCCACCCTGTCCTGGCCCAGCGCTCCCTCCCAGGGAACTGGTTGCCCCCCGAATCCCAGCCTAGCCATCTGCACTGAGAACCACGCTGCTCACCCACATCCTAGGGGTGGACACTCAGCACAGTTGCCCTCCTTCTCAGGTGGGCATTCCTCCTCCAGGAGGGTGCCCTCCACCACCACCCACGCCTCTGGGCTGAGATCCCTCCGTCCCCTCTGTCCTGTAGACCTGGTCCCCTGGAGAACAGATGTGGTCCTGTGGGTGGTGGCTTAGTCCCCATTTTTGTGGCGGGTGGTTTCTGGGTGAGAACGGACCTGGGGAGTGGTGTCCTGAGCAGCACTCACACTTCCTGGGTCACAGTCTGCACACTGAGCAGACCCTGAGCATCCAGCGCCTCCAGTCCTTCTGAGTAGGAGATGGCATCTTTATGAGGACCTGGGTTGCAGAGCCAGGCTGGGTCCCTGAGAATTGCTTATTAGGACAAAATGGTCTAACAGCTTCTGAGACCAGGACCTGGGAGGATGGGAGCCTGGGAACGGGGACCCTGGGGAGATGCACACGGGTCTGTCTGGGAGCCGTCCTCTCACAGCCCAGGGTGGGGGCCCTTCTCCTAGTGTGAGTCCACCTATTCTCCATCTGCATGGCCCTCTTTGCCCAGAAGGACTACACCTTATGGATTGTTTTGATCACTTGCTTCGAGGAGTGGAGGAGGGCTGCTGTCAAGAGTCCAGGAAGTGAAACCAAAGGAGATACCAGTGACGAAGTTCTCCCACCAAACACACATGAGATGTGTCACAATCCTCTGGTTTGGCTCAGAGCTGAGCTAGTCTGGGTGTGTCTGGGGAGCTCCAGGATGTTTCTTTTTGTCAATTCCGTGAGTAAGGGATTATGGGTGCTGTGTGTCTGAGCCAGGCGTGGCTGTGTCTCTTTGCCCTGGCAAACTATGTGCAAGACCTGTTTTTCTTTTTTCTTTTCTTTTTTGTCATTGTGTGGTTTCTGGTGTTCCAGGACATCATGGCAGGGGGTGGGCCACGAGATGTCACCCCCAGGGATCGTGGCCCAGAGATGGAGGCAAGGTGTCCAGCCTCGAGGCAGCTCGGAGGAAAAGCTGTCGGCTGAGACCGGGTACATGCTGGGGCCCTGCTCTCTTTTCTGCACTGGTACATTCTCCCTCCTCAGGACCCGTCCTCTTGGCCCCCCACCAGTGTGTCTTCCGGGCCCCCCATGACTCTGCCATGTACCAGCAGGTGACCCTCAGCACTGAGCAAACACTTGACCAATGGCCTGTATTACTGACCTTATTCACTTTGCCAGTGTTCACCTGCTCCAGAGAGACACAGGAGGTCAGGGAGAAAGAACCTAGTGGCTCCATCCAGCACACCTGGCTTCCTTTGCTTCTCAGAGGATTCTGACCACACACACTCCACGGAGGCACCCCCATGCCCACCTGAGTCCTCTGAGGAAAGCACCTGGAGGCTGCTTCTTTTCCTCAGGCTCAGATAACCTGATGCTGTTTCGGACAGCTGTGGCTGGCCCCCGTCACTGGGCTCTGGATCTGGGGGTAGAGACCGAGGCCTCAGGTCTGTGAACTCTTGGATGGATTTTTGGATGCATCACAGCTCCCTCTGCTGTGCATACAGCAGGTGCTCAGCGTGTGTACAAATTCAACACCTTGCAAAGGCTTTGAGGGGTGATACATGGGTCAGGGTTGGAAAGCAGGAGCTGGCTTCCATCCCAGGCTCTGGGAAGGAGACGGTTATTTGCTGATCACGACAGCGTGAGTGTACTGCACGCTCACTGTGCTCTGCGAACATTCTCTCTCAGGCTCTCTTCTTTGTGCCCAGAAATGTTCATTTCATACAGTCAGCAATGCTGTTGAGATTTCCAGGTCTCCCAGTGGTAAAGATTCTGACTGCCAATGCAGAAGGCACAGGGGCTCAATCCCTGGATCGGAAAGGTCCCCTGGAGGAGGAAATGGCAACCCACTCCAGTATTCTTGCCTGGGAAATCCCATGGACAGAGGAGCTTGGTGGGCAATATTCCAGGGGGTTGCAAAGAGTTGGAGACAAGTGAGTGGCTAAGTCCACACAGCAGCACACAATACTATTGGTATTCCGGTGTCCTCACCTGCTCCCCCAGCTCAGATCCCCAAGCTTAACTCCTCCCGCTGGTGTCCTCAGGCTTCTGGACAACTGCACACCTCCAGGTGTCAGTCTCACCCCAGAGCAAACCCTGGACCTTGGCACTTGTCTATCCTTCTGATGGATAAGTGCTCTTATCTACTGTGAGGCAGCTAATGGGAAATGCATTGATTTACAGTTTCTATTCATTTTGACCCCTTCATGGATCACAGCCTTATCATGCCAAAGGGACTTGTGCAACTCAATGAAACTATGAGCCATGCCATGCAAGACCACCCAAGATGGACGGGTCACAGTGGAGAGTTCTGACAAAATGTGGTCCACTGGAGAAGGCAATGGCAACCCACTCCAATATCCTTGCCACAAGAACCCCATGAAGGGTATGATAAGGCAAAAATATATGACACTGAAAGATGAACTCCCCAGATCGGAAGATGTACAATATGCTCCTGGGGAAGAGCAGAAGGCAATTACTAATAGCTCCAGAAAGAATGGCTGGGCCAAAGTGGAAACAGCACTCCGCTGTGGATGTGTCTGGTGATGAAAGTAAAGTCCAACACTATAAAGAACAATATTACATAGGAACCTGGAATGTTAGGTTCATGAATCAAGGTAAATTTGATGTGGTTAAGCAGAAGATGGCAAGAATGAACATTGACATTTTAAGACTCAGTGAACTAAAGTGGACAGGAATGGGCAAATTTATCGACTACTGTGGGCGAGAATTCCTTAGAAGAAATGGAATAGTCCTCTTGGTCAACAGAAGAGTCCAAAATGCAATACTTGGGTGCAGTCTCAAAAATGACAGAATAATCTCAGTTTATTTCCAATGTAAACCATTCAACATCACAGTAATCCAAACCTATGCCCCAACCACTGATGCCAAAGAAGCTGAAGTTGACTCGAAGCTTCTGACTTTGAAGACCTGCAAGACCTTCTAGATCTAACAACAAAACAAGATGATCTTTCAATCACAGGGGATTGGAATGCAAAAGTAGGAAGTCAAGAGATACCTGGAGGAAGAGGCAAGTTTGGCCTTGGAGTACAAAATGAAACAGGGCAAGGGTTAACAAGAGTTCTGTCAAGAGAACATATTGGTCATAGCACTCATTTCCAGTAACACAAGAGATGACTCTACACATGGACATCACCAGATGGTCAATACTGAAATCAAATTGACTATATTTTTTACAGCTGAAGATGGAGAAGCTCTATACAGTCAGCGAAAACAAGACCTGGAGCTGACTATGACCCTGATCATGAACTCCTTCTTGCCAAATTCAGACTTAAATTGAAGAAAGTAGGGAAAACCACTAGACCATTCTGGTATGACCTAAATCAAATCTCTTATGATTATATAGTGGAGGTAACAAATGGATTCAAGGGATTAGATCCAGTAGAGTGCCTGAAGAACTATGGATGGAGGTTTGTAACATTTAACAAGAGGCAGTGACCAAAACTGTCCCAAAGAAATCGAAATGCAAGAAGGCAAAATGGTTGTCTGAGGAGGCTTTACAAAAAGCTAGGAAAGAAGGGACGTGAAAAGCAAGGGAGAAAGGGGAAGATATAGCCAACTAACAGCAAGGAGAGATTAGAAGGCCTTCAATGAACAATGCAAAGAAGTAGAGGAAAACAATAGAATGGGAAAGACTAGAGATCTATTTAAGAGAATTAGAGATATCAAGGGAACATTTCATGCATAGATGGGCTCAATAAAGGAAAGAAATGGCAAGGACCTAACGGAGGCAGAAGAGATTAAGAAAGGTGGTAAAGGGGGGTTCAGGATGAGGGACATGTGTATACCCGTGGCTGATTTATGTTGATGTATGGCGAAAGCTACTACAATATTATAAAGTAATTAGCCTCCAATTAAAATAAATAAATTAATCTTTTTTAAAAAGAAAAAGTGGAAAGAATTCACAGAAGAACTACACAAAAAAGGTCTTAATGACCAGGATAACCATGATGGTGTGGTCATAACTAGAGCCAGATATCCTGGAGTGTGAAGTTAAGTGGACCTTAGGAAGCATTACTATAAACAAAGCTAAAGGAAGTGATGGAATGCCAGCTGAATTATTTAAAATCCTAAAAAGATGATGCTGTTAAAGTTCTGCACTCAATATGACAACAAATTTGGAAAACAGAGCAGTGGCCACAGGACTGGAAAAGGCCAGTTTTCATTACAATCTCAAAGAAGGGTAGTGCCAAAGAATGTACAACTCTGGACAACTGAGCTCATTACACATGCTAATGAGGTTATGCTCAAAATCCTTCAAGCTAGGCTTCAGCAGTATGTGAACCAACAACTTCCAGATGTTCAAGCTGAGTTTAGAAAAGGCAGAGGAACCAGAGCTCAAATTGCCAATGTTTTGTTGGGTCATGGAGAAAGCGAGGGAATTCCAGAAAAATATCTGCTTCCACTTCACTATGTGGATCACAACAAACTGGAAAATTCTTTTTTTAAAAAAATATTTATTTTTGTTTATTTATTTGGCTGTGTTGGGTCTTAGTTGGGGCATGTGGGGTCTAGTTCCCTGACCAGGGATCAAACCTGGCTCCCCTGCATTGGGAGTTCAGAGTCTTAGCCACTGGACCACCAGGGAAGTCCCGTGGAAAATTCTTAAAGAGATGGGAATAACATACCACCTTACTTGTCTCCTGAGAAACAAGGATAAAGAAACAACAGTTAGAACCGGACATGAAACAACATACTGGTTCAAAATTGGGAAAAGAGTACTTCAAGCCTATACATTCTCACCCTCCTTATTTAACTTTTTGCAGAGTATATAATGGAAAATGCCAGGCTGGGAGAATCAGAAACCTCAGATATCCAAATGACACCACCCTAATCGCAGAAGGTAAAGAGGAACTGAAGAGCTTCCTTGTGAGAGTAAAAAAGGAAAGTGAAAAAAGGTGGCTTAACACTCAACATTCAGAAAACTAAGATCCTGGCATGTGGTCCCATAAGTCCATGGCAAATAAAAGGGGAAACAGTGACAGATTTTATTTGGGGGGGGCTCCAAAATCACTGTGGATGGTGACTGCCACCATGAAATAAAAAGATGCTTGCTTCTTGGAAGAAAAGCTATGACAAACCTAAACAGTGTATTAAAAAGTGGAGACCACACTTTACCAACAAAGGTACATATAGTTAAAGCTATGGTTTTTCCAGTAGTCATGAACTGATGTGAGAGTTGGACCATAAAGAAGGTTGAGCACTGAACAATTGTTGCTTTCAAATTGTGGTGCTGAAGAAGGCTCTTGAGAGTCCCTTGGACAACAAGGAGATCAAACCAGTCCATCCTAAAGGAAATCAACCCTGAATATTCATTGGAAGGACTGATGACGAAGCTGAAGCTCCAATACTTTGGCCACCTGATGCCAAGAGCCTCCTCATTGGAAAAGACTCTGATGTTGGGAAAGATTGAAGGCAGGAGGAGAAGGGGATGACAGAGGATGAGATGGTTGGATGGCATCACCGACTCAATGGACATGAGTCTGAGCAAACTCCAGGAGATGGTGAAGGGCAGGAGGACTGGTTGCTGCAGTCCACAGGGGTCGCAAAGAGTCGGACACGACTGAGCAACTGAACAGCAACAACATTCAGAGACCCCACATGTCCTCCTCCTTCGCTGAGGCCCGCCAGCCTGCCAGCCCCTCCCTCTGGGAGTCCCCAGCACAGGCCCCCAGCCTGGTCCTCCTGGCCACACCCCTCACCTGCAGCCTCTCCCAGACTCCTGGGAAGACCCTCCTTCCCAGGGTCCCCTCCTCCCGCTCCCTCGGTGTCTGAGCAGCTGCTTCAGCTTTCTATGGGGATGCTTCAGAGTCAGGAGAACTTGACTCTGGGTCTGGCCCCCTTCATGCTCAGGGACTTTGGACGGGACTTCACCTCAGGCCCTTGAGCTCCTTCCCTGAAACATAGAGACAAGGACAGTGACCAACCACGGGGGCTATCGTGACAGTTAGATGACCATGTGAATGGACACATAGGACATTGTCTGAGAGAGCTACTCCTCAACAAATGATGTTATTGCTTTTTTTTTTTAAAGGTGGGGAGAACCTTCCTCCAATATATCACTCAAACCACAGATAATCTACCCGTACTCCTACATTCTGGCACATAACACATGAAGGGGGGCACCAGGGGAGGTGGGTGCACAAGGGACCTAGGCAGAGGGGTTAGGCTGAGACCCAGGACAGGGCCAGTTCCTGGGGAAGGAGCTGGAGAAGGGACAGGTGTCCAAGGCTGTGCCCAGAGAGAGGGGCTGGGGAAGAGGAGCAGCCATTGAGAGACAGAGAGGCAGAGTCCTCCCCCTGCACCCGCCCAGGGGAGAGCCCTGGAGCAGAAGGCTCAGGGAGCAGACGCGGACCACAGTGCTGGGTCCAGAGGCGTCTGGTCTGTCTCAGCTGTGTCTGCCCTGGGGCCTTCTGCATTGTTTCCTGCTTGGAAGTGAAGTTGCTCAGTCGTGTGCTTCTCTTTGCAACCCCCTGGACTGTAGCCTGCCAGGTTCCTCCGTCCATGGGATTTCCCAGGCAAGGATACTGGATTGGGTTGCCATTTCCTTCTCCAGGGGATCTTCCTAACCCAGGGATCAAACCCACATCTCCTGTACTGCAGGCAGATGCTTTACCATCTGAGCCATCGAGGACATGCAGCCAATTTGCTTGACTACAGCTGATGGGCCCACCTTAGGGTGTGCTGTGGGACCCCAGGAACTGCGTATATGGTAACGATCAGGCCCAGCACACAACTATGTCTGAGCAAACAGCCCAACCACGGCCCTGACCCAAAAGGGAAACCTAAACACACACAGAGGGGCTTGACAAAAAGGAAATACCATCCAGTTTTTCCCAGCTCTGACCAAGAGCAGAGAATGTCGACACTGCCCAAGGGTGGCTGGCAGAAGGAAACTCCTCCTCAGTCAGCTCCTTTGGTTTTGGTTCCTGGGCTCTGACGACAGCCACCCCCTCCATTCTTGGAAGTAACCCCCAAATTCAGAGGTGTAGTCCCTCAGGGAAAAGGGGGCAACCCAGGTGCACAGGTGGGCTGACACTAGGAGAAGGGCCCCCACCCTGTGCTGTCAAAGGGAGGGTTCCAGACAGACCCTTCCCCATCTCCCCAGGGCCCCCACTCCAGGGGCCCATCTCCCCAGGTTCTGGTCTCAGGATTTCGCCCATGACACAGGGACCCTGGAGGTGTTTGAGAACCCTGCTGAGACCCAGGCACAGGCAGCCTGTCCTCCCTCCTGCTCTAGGGAGTGAAGGGCACCCACAGGAGGCCAGGACTGGAAACTCTCACAGGGCAGCCTGGCTGGCACTGCCAGGATCATCCACCCTAGTGCCAAAGCACTCAGGCTGAGTGACCCTGGGCCCCCCCCAGGGTCCTTTGGCCCAGTCTGTCTCTCTGGCCCCAGTCTGGGTTCCCCCAGGGCATCTGGCCCTGTTCCCAGTTTTCCTGGTGGTGGAACCGGACAAAACCTTCGCCTGCTAGGGAGCTCATGCTTCTCGCATGCACCCTCCCCTCTCTAGGGGACCAGGTCCTGCCTTCCCTTCTGGGACCTCCGCACACTTGGGTGGAGATCTCCAGCAGCGTGGGGGAACGTTCCCACATTTTCACTCTATGTGATGGAGGCAGGCATAGAGGAGGGATTGTTGTGCCCCAGAAAGGACAGGACCTTTTTTCTTCCCTCTTCTCACCTCATGGAGGTAAGCTGCACACTTTCATCTCATCATCACATCAGTGGTGTTAGGTGCTACTTTTGGGCCTGGATGTTCATCATCTACTAAGGCCCTTACCAAACCAGCATCTCCCTGGACTCAGCAAGATGGTGAGGGGGTGCACTGGTCCTGGGGCTCCTGCTGCCCCTAGGGCCTTGGGCTCCAGGGAGAGCATGTGGGAGGGTGCTGGGGGGAGAAGAGAGGGGTGAGGCCCACCCAGATCTGAGTTGACAGCTCCTCATCCTCTTATCCCTTCTCTCTGTGACTCAGGAGACTCAAGACTCATAATGTTGGCGAGAAGGTCAAACACTGCCACCTCTGATAGCCCTCCAACCTTCACCAAACATGGATTCTCTTAGCTGCCTGTGCTGTGTGCTGGTCGGTCACTGGCACATGGACCTCTCTCCCCTGCCCCTCAGATGTGGAGACAAGCTAGGCTGGCTTGTCTGCATTGGAGCCGGGCCTCAGCTGGGGTGCCTGGCCAGGCTAGGGTATGGAGGGTGAGAAAGGAGGCAGTGTTGGAGAACATTGTAGAAGAAGAGACCTCAGAGTTACTGGATGAGGAGCTACACTGGCCAGGAAACCTCCCCTGGAGATGTGGGAACTGGGTGCCCTCCCTGCGATGGACCCCTGCCTTGGTCTCCCCATGAGATGCTCCCACCCAGCCTTGAGGAGCAGTTGATGCTGGGCTGAGCTGAGAGAGATCCTGGCTCTCTGGCTGCTGGAGCTGCCTGGGAAGGGGTGGGACAGACTTGGAGGCTCAGTCCTCTGAGGGTCCTCCAGGGCACAGGGGCTTAGCAATAGGAGCCCCAGACTCCTCAGGTCACCCTCTGCCCCCAGCACCAGGTCTCAGGCACCAGAGACCCTCCCTCAGAAACTTATGGGGGTGAAGGTGGGGGAGCCAGGAGCATTTAGTGGGTTGAGTGATGGGAGGAGACACTGGGGATGTGAGAGCAGGGCTTGGTTTGAATCACAACATCTTCCGTCCCTGGAAGGCAAGAACTGGGGCATGATGGTGAGGAGATTCTCAAGGACCCAGCCTGGTCTCTGAAACCCAGGTCCTCGTACAGATGCCATCTCCTATTCAGAAGTGGCCCCTCACTGCCTGCCTGATTGTTTGCTGCTTCCCAGATGACCTCCCAGACACCCTCCCAGACCACACTGGTCCATGGTCCGTCCTGGCGGCATCCAGGTAGGGCCTTTGTCAGAAGAGGGAAATGGAAACCAAAGCCATCCACGAGGGTGTGACATTTGGGTGGGGAATTTCATGGGTGGCATGAGTAGCCCAAGTTCAGGAAGAGGTGAGGCCCAACTCTGCTGACACAACAGTTTCCAGGCGGTCTGATGATATATAAGGCTCCGGGCGCTTGAACAACTTCACGAAGGAGGCCACAGGCTGTGACTGAGCATGGAGTCAGAGGACTCGGAGCCAGGGATGGTAAAGAAGTTAATTCATGGGGCCCAGCAGAGCGGGCTGGATACCACGTGACAGGGGACCCAGGACAGGGGCAGGGTGGCATGGAGAGGCTGTGACCAGTCGGGGTCCAGGCAGAGGACTGGGTCCTCACTGAGGCTCTGAGCACCCTGCATTGCTCCTGCGGTGAGACCCTGACTTCCCCCGGAGCCCCCAGCGGGGGTCAGAGAGGGAGGTCTAGTGGCTCCAGCAGAGATGTGGAGTGCAGGAGGAAGGGGTGTGGCAGAGAGGGGAGCCCTGGGCAGTCCCAGAAGGAGCCCATGTCTTCTGGCCTCTCCCACCTTTGTCCTCAGACACCTATGGCTGAATACACCTTCACTGAGAACTTCAACAATCAAGGATGGCCTTCCAAGACCTACCTGTGCTACAAGGTGGAGAGGCTGGATGGTGACGCGTCGACCCCTCTGAATCAGTACACGGGCTTTGTGCGCAATAAGGTGACCAACCCAGCCTGCCCGCAGCAGGCAGGGCCTCCCCGTGGTGGGACATTCAGAGTAGAAGGTTGTCAGTTGCACACGGGGTGTCCCACAAGCTCTCTCACAAGGTCCCTGTAGCTGCTGCTGCTGCTCTGCCAGGAATCAGGTGGGGACCCTTTCTGCGTGATTGACAACTTTGAGCCACTGGTCGGAAGCTGGTCACAGCCACCCAGGGCGTGGCACCTCCAGTCCAGAGTTAAACCCCGGAGTTTCATGACTTGATTACTCCTCTCCTGCCCTGCCTCTGGGGAAGGGTTGGGACTGAGGGTGACATGTGGACAAGGGGCCGGGTTCTTCCCTGGACTCTGCCCAGGGCAGGCTCTTGCCGGAGAGCCCTATCCTCTCTCAATCACCCCGGGCTTGGGCGGCCGGGCAGGATATCCATCCATTGCTTGAGAGATTCTGGCAAGGGCACTGATCCCCACAACCCTGCCGCTGCCAGCTGTATTTTTAGTCCAGGGATGCACTGGGCTCAACACAGGGTGACACCCAGAGTAGAAGCTTGTAAACATTTGGCCACACACATGGGTTAGTGGGGTAGGGTCGCCAAGGAGCTGGGGAGCAGAGTGAATCGCTCCAGGGAGGAAATGCCCACTCCCACGGCAGGAGGCCAGTGTTGGAGCTCCCATGGCCTCCTCCCTCCCGGCACGGCTGGACTAGGTGAGGCGCCTGAAGGCTCTGTCATGGGTACAAGATAAGAGGGACTCCAGCAAACTCAGAAATCAAGATGAGTCATATTTAAACTCAATAGTTTAAAAATCAAACTTAACGCAATTCTGTGATGCAGGAAACAGCAACATCTGCCTGAAGACTGATCAATTTCAGAGCTGTGCAGAGCCATAGGGATACTGTGTTTCTCAAGCAGTTTGGCATTCCTTTGGATCATGTAAATCCTGCATTGAAATAGCATTTCACTGGGTGCTGCGGCTTGCCCCCACTCTAACTTCGTGCTGGGGGCCAGTGCCTCACCCGCCTTCCTTCCGTGGTCTTTCCCTCCGCACTAGCCCATACACAGCAAAGGACAGGACGCTTGTCTTCCTCTTCTCCATAGGAGTTTGATCAACTGGAGGGACCCCGCCATGTAGAGTTCTACTTCCTGGAACAGATCCGTTCTTGGAATCTGGACCAGAATCAGCACTACAGGCTCACTTGTTTCATCTCCTGGAGCCCCTGTTGTACTTGTGCCCAGGACCTGACTACATTCCTGGAGGAGAACCGCCACATAAGCCTGCACATCTTTGCCTCCCGCATCTACACCCGAAACTGTTTTGGGTGCCATCAGAGCGGCCTGCGCGCACTGCAAGCAGCTGGGGCCCAAATTGCCATCATGACCCGTGAGGGTCAGTAGGGGTCTCCTGGGGGTGGGGCAGTGGCAGGGAGAGGCCTGTGGGAAGTTGCTAGAAAGAGGTGAGCAGAGTGGGAATCCCTGGTGCAGAGGCCTTTGTGTGCTGCCTGAGAAGGGAGGCTAGACTCTGGAAAGAGCCTAAGGGAAGAGAGAGTTCAGAGGGGCAGAGGTGGTTCAGGAGGGGAGGGTGGGTGGGTGAATATGCATGGACTGGGGGGTTTCCAGAAAGAAGGAGAACGGGCTGGCTCAGATTCCAGTAGCAAGAAAGAGTCTGAGGGCTTGCTTCAGCAGCACCTATACTAACACTGAAACGATACAGAGAAGATGAGCATGGCCCCTGGGCAAGGATGACGCACAAACTCGTGAAGCGTTCTGTATTTTCCTCAGTTGAAAAAAGGAACGCGTTGACTCAGTTCTAGAACCTATTCTACAGAGTGAAGTAAGTCAGAAAGAGAAAGACAAACATCATATATTAACGCATATATATGGAATCTAGAAAGATGGTACTGATGAACCTGTTAGCACGGCAGCAAAGGAGCTGCAGATGTAAAGGACAGAATTTTGGATGCAGAGGAGGAAGGAGAGGGTGGGATGATTTGAGAGAGTAGCACTGAAACATGTACATCCCCATACGGAAGATAGATGGCCACTGGGAATTTGCTGTGTGACGCAAGGGACCCAAAGCCAGGACTCTGTGACAATGAGGAGGGTGGGATCGGGGAGGGAGATGGGAGGAAAGGGTCGTGTTGATGCCTATGGCCGATTCATGTTGATGTATGGCAGAGACCATCACAACATTGTAAAGCAATTATCCTTCAATCAAAAATAAAATAAATTTTTAAAGAAGAAAGAATTTGAGGGGTAAGCTAAGTCCCTGAAAGGAAAGATAGAGGAGGCAGCAAAATGATGACGGGGAAAGTCCACCCCTAGACTGGAGCTCACCTTTCTCTCCCCTGTTCCATTTCAGACTTTGAGCGCTGCTGGGAAACCTTCGTGGACCACAAGGGAAAACTCTTTCAGCCCTGGGAGGGGCTGAGGGAAAAGAGTCAGGAGTTCTGTGAGAAACTGCAGGCCATTCTCAAGGTGAGGGCTCCTCCCAGCTGCTTCCCTGGACCTCGCCGCTCCTCTCCTCTCCTCTCCCTGGGCCTTTATCTATGTCTGGGCCACACAAGGTCTTCCTTGCAGCACACAGGGGCTTCCCTCTAGTTTCCATGCACAGGCTTCTCTTGTTGCAGAGCAGGGGCTCTGGGGCGGGCTGCACACTTCTCTGGTTGTGGCGTGGGCTTAACTGCCCTGAGGCCCGTGCGATCTTCATTCCTAGACCAGGGGTGGGACCCATGTCCCCTGCCTTGGAAAACCGTTTCTTAAACCACCAGGGGAGTCCGTCCCTGGGCCTTTCCCCTCTTTTCAGAGCCTCCTCTGGGGTGATCTGTTCCCTCCCGGGACACCGGCTCCATCCCTTCTTTCCTTTCCCTAGGGAAAGGACATGTCTACTTCCTCATATGCTTGTGTCCCTCCTTCCTTCCCCATCTTTGTGACACTCCCCAGACCTCCTCTCTATGTTTGTTTCATCTTCCAACTGTCTCATTCCCTGCTTCATTCTAGACTCAGCAAAACTGAAGGATGGACGCCAGCCTCTCTATATAAGGCAGGAGACCTATATTGAATGGCTAACAAAACAATTTCTTTCAAGAAATGTAAACATGCCATCTGCTACCGTCTCCAGACTGATTCAAATACACCAGCAAAAAGCAAATGGCTCAAAAGAAATAGTTTATTTTTTAAATAAAAATCGGAGTAGATTTACTTTTCATTCAAACCTATGTTGTGTTTCAAATTTACATCAATAAGATTCTATTCAATACTATCAGAATAGTTTCTGATTTTTAGATAAATGAATATTTTAATTGATTTTAAATGCAAAGCAATAAAATGAAATATTAAGAATCTCTCATTCGATTTTTTTCCCTTAGTAAATGTATCATGAACTATAAATAGTTTATTAAAAGTTGCAAAGATGTAGATGCCTTTTTTCTTTTGTAGTGGGTCTGATTCATGGTGGGGTGGAGGTATAAGTGATACTAATTCCTGCTAGTATGAGTAAAAATCAGCTAACCCTTGTAGGAGGGAAACCTAGGATTCAAAAATCTGCAGCCATCAACAACCTATCATACTACTAGCACTACTGTTTTTGAAATGACAGACCACGCAATAAGAGAAGAGAAAGAATGAGTCTAAATATTGAAAGAGAGCTTTCAAATCTGCAGCTAGATAACTCTGGGAATTACTCCAGTCCCCACACCACTGCTACTTCTACTGCCCTGGAGAGGAAGCCAGAGGGAGGGGCTGTTGTGCAGAGATGATGAACTGTCCCCTGCACAGTACATGGACCCAAGCAGGACTGGGATCAGGCACTAGATTTCTCTCCTGCCACTGACTCTGTGGGGACTGAACTGAGCTAAGACAGTCCTTGCACAAGGCATCCAGACAGCAAAGTCTCCCCAGGTCTCTCCTCTCAGACTTCCCTGCTCATGTGTCAAGGGCCCCAAATGTGTCACAACCTCCCACAAACATGTGACTCAAAGAAGCTGGGAGCAGAACCATTTGGTGTGAGACCTGAAGCGATAGAAAATGAGGGACAGATGATGATGATGGTTGAGAAGGGAGGAAGGGACTAAATCAGGGAGGGCTGGTGCATCTGAGGGAAGGAAGGACAGGTAGAAGAAGGTAACCTGGGAGGGAGAGGGGAGGGGAGAGGTGAGGAGAGGAGAGGAGCAGGGCTGAGACCCAACAATGGGAAGACAAGGGGCCTAAGGGTCGGATGCTGGGATGAAGGAGGGTGGACAGGGACAGAACTGTCTGGAAAACCTGAATGTAGGGCTCATTTCATAAAATAAGCCATGTGGGCTGAGTAGGTTGATCCATGCCTGGCTTGGTTGCTTGGTGATGCTGTCAAGACATGGCCCACTATCGCTCTTCCTTCAGCTCAGCTCTCAGTACTTGGCTCCTCAGGGTCTTGAATGGCTGCCTAACTCCAGACATCACACCTCATTCCAGAGGGGAAGAAAGAAGATAGGACAAACCCCAGAACTTCAGAGCCCATATGTTCTTTTACTTTTTTTTTTTTTTTACATTTCATTGAAAATGTTTTATTGGCCTTTTGGATAGAAACGGGAATTTATTTGCCAGGAAGGATGATCCCACTATACTTCTGCTGGAACCAGCGCATGGCCTCCTCTTTGCTGATTCTGTGCTTGGCCCCAATGCAGCCTGTCCTGTGCTTCTTGTCCGCAATGCTGAAACCTGGCCTACCCAGCACCACGTAGAAGTCCAGGCTGTAGATACCGATGCTTGGGTTATACTTGATCCCCAGATCGATGTGTTCTTGGATCCCAAAGCCGAAGTTTCCAGTATCCGAGAAGTTATTTTTTCTTAACTCGTACTCTCGCACCTTTAGACCTTTCTCCAGGATTTCCTCTGCCTTGGCCCCACGGACTGTGCAGCGGACGGCAATCTTTTCATTTCTCCTGATGCCGAAGGATCTGACAGTGTATCTAGCTTTGGAGAATACCGGGGTCTGGCCCGTGAGCTGCTCCAGCACCTTGGCAGCCCAGGTCAGCCTGTCTCCACTCTCCCTGATGCAGATGTTGAGGCAGAGCTTGCGGATGTGAAGTTCCCGCATGGGGTTCTCCTTCTCGCCTTGATCCTGCGCCATGAAGGGAAACAGGAAGAGAGCCCATATGTTCTTTTAATGGACACTAGCAGTGTCTTACCATGAGAGGGGACAATGGGAAAAACTCTGTTGGTGTTTCACTTGACCCAGTTTGGGCCTCAGAGGGAACAAGTTTGGCTCTTGAGCTCCTCACCTGTAGTATATGGAGAATAATAGTGACTGACTGAGGGCCGTTGGGCAGTTAAATGTCAAGCACTTAGGACAATGTTGACATAGTTATTCTTCAACAGATGATGATGTTACTATTTAAAAAGGGGGGGAAATCACCCATTTAATAAATCACTCAATCTATAATAAAGCATTAGCCCTCCAGCTCATTCTGGCTCACACCACGTGCAGCCAGGTGTTGAGGAAGACACGGGCAACAAGCGGCCTCTGGGGCTTCGGCAGCAGAGTCATTACGGCCCAGACCCAGGCCAGGCCTGTTCCCCGCCTCTCAGTGCTGCTGATGGGGCCTCACCTCTTCCCTCCTGGGGGCTCCTTCTCTGACCCCTGGGGGCTCCTCCTGCACTCCTGACCCTGGGCCTGGCCTCTCCCCATGGGTCCCAACCATGTTTTCCACTGATGCCCTCATTTCTGTGTCCCCTCCTCCTGCTGCAGGTGTGTCAGGGAGTCTGCAAGTCCTCAGAGACGACGGAGCCATGCCCATGGGAGGGAAGATGGCCCAAGAGGGGACCCCTTTCACGGGTCTTCCACACTCACCTTTGATTGCAATCTCACCATGTCTCCCAGCTTTGACCAAGCCCTTTTCATACCCAAGCTCATCCTGGCTTTACCAAATCTCAGGGAATTACTGCTTAGCCCTCCTTTGCTATGAAGCAAAGTCTCCTTTCCTTCTTCCCAAGGTCTCACAGGTATGTAGAGGCCCCATTCACACCTGGGCCCCTGCCAATCCCCAGCCAACCCTGAGAGACCTTCCTAAGGACTGTGAGTTATACTAGGATACACACAGAGAGGCTGAAGAAGGCTGCAAGCAAAGCCGGGGTTTCCAGCGCTGGAGTCTGGAGTTGACCTGGTCAGACCTGAGAGCACACGCGGGAGACTTCAGAGCACAGGGGACAGACTGAGACAGGACCCGATCCCTGGGGGTCCCTGGGGAGAGGGTGGAGGAGGGGCAGGACTGAGGCCTAGAGGAGGCCCGGAGTGAGGGAACAGGACCATTTGTCACCTAGGGAGCTGGAGGGGTGGTCTCTTCATCACCCTGGACCCCCATGAAGGTGCGAGGCTCTGTGTTGTGTCCGAGGGTCCAGACACAGCACTAAGGACTGCCAGTGGCTGACTGCACACCCGGTTTACTTTGAATTTCAGATGGAAGCAAAAGTGAAGTCGTGTCCAACTCTTTGCAATCCGGTGGACTGTCACCTACCGGGCTCCTCCGTCCATGGGATTCTCCAGGCAAGAACACTGGAGTGGGGTGCCATTGCCTTCTCCAGGGGATCTTCCCAACCCAGGGATCAAACCCGGGTTTCCGGCATTGTAGGCAGACGCTTTACTGTCTGAGTCGCCAGGCAAGTCCACCAATTTCTTCTTAATCAAAAATGTATTCACATTTAACTGGGGTCCTATATTTCTGTTTGCTAAGTCTGGCTGTTCTTTTTATTTTGGGCTGTGCTGGGTCTTCATTGCTGCGAGGGCTTTTTCTCTAGTTGCAGCCAGTGGGGGCTACTCCCTGGTTGCAGCGCACGGACTTCTCATTACGGTGGCTTTTCTTATTGAGAAACCCAGGCTCTAGGGTGCTTGGGTTTTAGTATTTCAGCTCATGGGCTCAGTGTTGTGGCCTCCAGGCTCTAGAGCACAGGCTCAGTAGTTGTGGTGCCCTGGCTTAGTGGCTCATGTGGGATCTTCCCGAACGAGAGATCAGACTTGAGTCTCCCTCACTGGCGGGCGGACTCTTTACCACTGAGCCCCCAGGGAAGCCCTGGCTGCTCTTTTCACGCAGGAGACAGTTACAGGAACTCCCATTCTGTTTCGCAGCCCCACTTGGGCTGAGTGGGTCCTGCACCCTCGCTGGGGGTCCTTTGGCCCCAATCTTCCCTCCCAAGAGCTCCCTGGAGCACCCCACCATTCCCCCACGACGGTTGCTGACAGCCTCCAAACAAGATGCCAGTTAACAAGGGCATGCTTCCTGCCTGGTTGTGGAATATCAAAAGGGGGAAATCCTTTGAACGTGACATGTAGAGACGTTCCTTTGAGATGCACACGCGTCATTGCACAAGCAACATTGCAACACTACGGAAGGAAGGATAGCTGCTCTTTCAGCGAAAGTATTTGCATACTTTTTTTTTAAATGTTACTACCGGAGTATCATTGCTTTATAACGTTGTGCTAGTTTCTGCTGTGTAGCAAAGTGAATCCGACGCATGTATACACATATCCCTTTCCTCCTGAGCCTCCCTCTCACCCACCCACCCACATCCACCCACCTAGGTTATCACGGAGCACATCACTGAGCTCCCTGGGCTACACAGCTGCTTTGCACCAGCTGTCTATTATACACATAGATGTCATACATGTCAGTGTTACTCCCCCAGTTCGCCCCACTCCCCCTTCCCCACTGTGTCCACATGTCCCTTCTCTACGTCTGCGTCTCTATTCCTGTGAACAGGCTCACTTGTCCCCTTTTTCTAGAGTCCGTATATGAGTTAATATACGATATTTGTTTTTCTCTTTCTGACTTATTTCACTCTGTATAACAGACTCTAGGTCACTGTAAATAATACAATTTCATTCCTTTTTATGGCTGAGTAATAATCCACTGTATACTGCAGAAAGTGGTGGGTGTTTAAACAGCAGACTATTTGCTTTGAAATGTAAAATGGAAATCTGGACCTTCAGGGCAGGAAGAAACATGGGGGAGGTTGAGTCCTCCTTTTATAAACATGGGAGCCAAGGGAGATATTCATGGTTGGCAGAATGCAAAAGGGAGTTAAAGCTGAAGGTGGGGATGAGTTGAGGATCTGAGAACAGTGATATCACTTCCAAGGCAGAGAAGAATGATGGAAGATGGAGCCGTGTATATTCTCCCCAAACAGAAGTGATATCAAAAGATGATAGATCAAGACCCAGAAGCACAAGCATGTCCTGTAACCATAAGGAAACAATAGTGGAAGTTAGAGAGGTGGCTAAAAGCCGTGATGTCTGGCAGGCCTGGAGTCAACAAGAATGATGACACAACTTTGCTTTTGGTTTGGTGTTTCCTTGTCATTTTAATTTTGTCATGGTGCGTGTCCTTACATGAATATCTTCTAATTTCATTTGCAGCAGGGACAAAACGTGTAGAAAATGCTTTGTAATAAATTTAATAAAAAATGAATAAGACTAAACCAATATGTAAATTTAATAGAAGTCCATAGAAAAACACAATATTGCTTTTGCCTCTTTTTGGACTTGAAAATCTACTACTTAGGTAAAAATAGTAAAAGAAAGAAGTTAGATCTAGAAAGCATGTGATGGCGGGTGATTCAGCCAAAAACCTCATGGGCCTCGTGGGCCCAAAAGCACAGTAGGGGTCCAACCATGAGACCACTGGGACGGGAGCTTGAACTTGGACATCACCTCGTGACAGAGAGATGTCCCTCCCCATGTTCTGGGTGAAACAGGAGATCAGAAAGCCCCAAGGAACCATGGCTGAAATAATCTACCTCCTGGCCTTTCTCCTGGTCTGCAAGAGGCTCAGGTGAAGAATTTGCATGTCTTGGGGCTTCCGTGGTGGCTCAGTGGTAAAGAAGCCACCTGCCAATGCAGGGGACATCCGTTCGACCCCTGATCTGGGAAGACCCCATGCGCTGCAGGACAACTAAGCCTGTGCGCCACAACCACTGAAGCCTGAAGGCCCCAGAGCCCTGCTCCACAGCAAGAGAAGTCACCGTAATGAGACGCCTGTGCGCCACAGCTAGGGAGCAGCCCCTTCTCACTGCAACTGGAGAGGTCCATGCACAATAGTGAAGACCCAGTGCAACCATAAATAAATAAACAAAATAAACAAATACATCTTTGAAAAATTAGACACTGTTATTAAAAAAAAAAGAATTAGTGTGTCTGTAAAATTCATCTTGGGTTGCTGGTGCAAAGGAAGGTGAATTCCAAGCTGGATGTACATTCCATACCAACCTCATTAACACCAAGCATTTGCGTGGATACTAATGGGAAATATGTACTGAACCTGATGGCCAATTGGGAACTGCCAGTTCTTGGAGGGTACTTAGCTCTCATTCATTGGTAGCTAAAAATGTTTTTCTTCTGTATTATTAGATGTCCAGCATGCTTTCCCCACACTGTCTGGACAGTCAGCTGTTTGATTGGCGCTAGGCACACTGCATACCATTTGAAGAATATACTTTTGTGATTCCTTTCCAACTACTGATGAAATTCTTCACAGAACTAGAATAAATAATTCTAAGATGTATATGGAATCACAAAAGACCCAGAATTGCCAAAGGAATCCAGAAGAAAAATAACAAAGCTGGAGGCAAAATTCTCCTAGACTTCAGATAAGACTACAAAGCTACAGGAATCAAAACAGCATGGTACTGGCACAAAAACAGACATATAGATCTATGGAACAGAACAGAGAATCAGAAATGAACCCACACACCTATGGTCAACTAATCTTTGACAAAGGAGGCAAGAATAAACAATGAAGAAAAAGTCTCTTTAGCAAGTGGTGTTGGGAAAGCTGGACAGTGGCATGTAACTCACTAAAGTTAGAACACTCACACTCCACACACAAAAAAGTTTTAAATGGCTTAAAAACTTAAAATACAAGACATGAAACAGAAATTCTAGAAAAGAACATAAGCAATACATTCTCTGACATAAATCGTACCAATGTTTTCTTAGGTTAGCCTCCCAAGACAATAGAAGTTTTTGCTTTTGCAAAAATAAGCAAATGGGACCTCATCAAACTTATAAACTCTTGCACAGGAAAGAAAATAATAAACAAAATAAAAAGACAACCATCAGACTGTGAGAAAATATTTGCAAATGAGGGGACCAACAAAGGCTTAACTTCCAAAACATACAAACAGCTCGTACAACTCAATAGCAGCAACAACAAAAACCCCAAACAACCGAATAAAAAATGGGCAGAAAACCTAAATAGACATTTCTCCAAAGAAGACACACAGATGACCAAAAGGAACATGAAAAGTTGCTCAACATTGCTAACTGTCAGAGAAATGCATATCAAAACTACAAAAGGGTATCATTTCACACCAGTCAGAACGGCCATCATTAAAAAAACAGAAACGATCATACTGGAGAGGGTGTGGAGAAAAGGGAGCCCTCCTGGGCCGTTGGTGGGAATGTAAGTTGGTGCAGCTGCTGTGGAGGTTCCGTAAAAAACCATACAATCCAGCCATATGGTCCATCAATTGCACTCCTGGGCATGTATCTGGAGAAAACTCTAACTCAGATTAGATACATGCACCCCAGTGTTCATAGCAGCATTATTTACAATAGCCAAAGCACGGAAAGAACCTAAATGTACCATTTCCAAGAGCCAAGGCGTGGAAACGACCTAAATGGATAGATAAAAGGATAACACACACACACACACACAATGGAATACTACTCAGTCATAAAAAGAAATGAAATAATACCACTTGCAGCAACATGGACAGACCTATTGATTATCGTACCAAGTGAAGTAAGTCAGAGGGAGAAAGACAAACAGCGTATGAGATCACTTATATATGGAATATAAAATAAGACACAAAGGAGCTAATTTTCAAAAGAGAAACAGACTCACTGACACAGAAAAGAAACTTATGGTTACCAAAGGGGAAAGGGGGAGGGAGGGATAAATAAAGAGTTTGGGGTTAGCAGATATAAACTCCAGCGTCTAACGTAGACAAGGGTATACTAACGCATGTATATGGAATTTAGAAAGATGGTAACGATAACCCTGTATGCGAGACAGCAAAAGAGACACAGATCTATAGAATAGTCTTTTAGACTCTATGGGAGAGGGCAAGGGTGGGATGATATGGGAGAATGGCATTGAAACACGTAAATTATCATATGTGAAATGAATCGCCAGCCCAGGTTTGATGCATGATACAGGGTGCTCAGGGCTGGTGCACTGGGATGACCCAGAAGAATGGAATGGGGAGGGAGGTGGGAGGGGGGTTCTGGAAGGGGAATACATGTATACCCATGGCGGATTTGTGTCAATGTATGGCAAAACCAACACAATAATGTAAAGAAAAAAGTCTTGAATTTGTTACAGTAAAAAAAATAAATATAATTTAAAAAAATAAAAATTAAAAAATAAATTTATATAACAAAAAAATAAAGTAGATAAGTGACAAGATCTTACTGTATAGCACAGAGAACTATATTTAAAATAAATACATACTTATAAAAATTGTAGTATAATACACATATAAAATTTACTCAGGAATGCACTTTCATTTCTCATCTCTGAATAGTGTTCCTTGAGTGTCTCATTTGTTCAAATTAGATGGCTCTCTGCTATTTTTTAATTTGATATTCAGTTTCTCAAGTGTGCCCAAATATTTGTGAGTCCAGAACTCTAGATGGGGGTCCTAGACCCCCAGCAGTTGTGCCCCTACCTTGATGAACAGGGCTCCATGTACAGGAAATAGATGTGACTCAAACATATATTCAGAGGTTACTGGGTTTATGTATACACCAGGCTGTTGTGGGATTTTTAATTGTCATTTTCATCAATATCATTAGATATAATCTCATTTATATTATTAAAACTAAATTTCAAAGTAAAGAAAAAAAAAGAACGGTGTCAGAGCAGCCATACCTGAGAGGTGTCACCCTGGTCCTGGGGCTTTCATTCTCCTGCTATATAATGGCCCAGTTCAGCTAGACACCAGCCGTCCCTTGGGCTGGACCCTGCAGTCACCCTTGATTCTCTTGTCCCCTCCTCCATGTTCTGCCTTTGGTTTTCATCTTTGGTGCTGTTGGCCCTCGAGTGTTCGCAACCCTACATCCTGGGAAGTGACCCCTGGTCCTCACGACACTCTTGTGCTTTAAACTAAGGACTTAAACTGAAGCAGAAATATGTGAAAATCAGCAACACTTACTGCGAGTTGAATGTCCACCACATTCTCGTCCTCGTGTCTGAACCAGAGTGAGTGGCTCACTTAACTCTCCGCCCAGCCCAGCAGTGAGGATCAGTCCCTTACCTTCACTGCACAGGTGAGGAAACTGAGGCTCTCAGGGTCAGAGGTCGAAAAGCAGAGCTAGTCTGAATCAGTCAGCACTTCTCATCCACATGGTCCCTGAACCCTTTGCCTGGGATGATTGAAGAAGGTCTGAAATTAATAGCCAAGCTTTTTTTTTTTAATGTAAAGGTTTACACAATTTTATAAGCAAACTCCTAATCTAGATACAATTAAAGAAAAAAAAAAAAAGCTTCCTGGTAGAGGAACAAGTGGTTATACAGTTTCCTGTCAGGAAACTATTACTTTTCAGAAAGGAAGTCAACTTGTCCTTTAATTTCACAGAGAAAATGTTCCCAGATCTACAATCAAAATCACTCCCCCCCCCAAAAAAAATAAATTAACTCCCATTACAAAGTGTAAGTTCTCCACTAAAATGGTTTTTTTTTTGGTTGTTGTTAGATTTTCTGTTTTTTTGATGTGGATAATTTTTTTACAGTCTTTATTGAAGTCGTTACAACTTTGCTTCTGTTTTATGTTTGGGGCTTTCCACCCTGAGGCATGTGAGATCTCAGCTCCCAGCCCAGGGATTGAACCTGCACCCTTTGTACTGGAAGGCAAAATCTTAACCACTGGTCCACCAAGAAAGTCTCAATATTTTAAATAAGTTCAATTACATATTCAATGCAGATATCCTTTTCTTTGTAAGATACTGTGAACACCACATATTCTCTTCACTCTCCAGCTTAAGAAACAGACAGGAAACAGCGCATCAGGATTCTTTCCCACCCCTATCTCCCTTCGACTCTTAAGATTCAGCAAAAATAATCACGCTTGACTTCTAGCTCAGAAGTAAGTCTAGGAACAGTATCATGTTTCTTCTGCCTAATTTTTTTTTTCTGCTCAATATGTTCACAACAAAGAAGACAGAGTATAGTAATGATCTGTGGATATAGATTTCTGGGTTTCAACTCCTGGCAACTCTTCCTCCAACCTGGGTAACCTCAGCTGAGTGACTAACCCTTTTTGTGCCTCCACAGTAAGGGCAGGGTAGAAAAAGGACAGACGCAGCCCTGGGAAGAGGGCAGGCCTCCAGGTCATGAACTGCACTGCACTTGACACCATGCACGCCCTCAAGTTGGAGTCCTGCTTTTCCTTCATAGCACATCATAAACACTTCCTCAAGTCATAAAGATTCATTATTCATGCATAACAATCAAATATAGAAATGAATACATCATTACTCAAAAGACCGTATGTTGTTCTGTGTCTGGGTATTTCCTGATTTATTTGATACAATCAACCCCCCAGTGGAGTGCATTTAGGTAGTTTCCAAACTTTCAGTATTGTCAATAAGGCAGTGACACTGAGTTTAAAAATCTCTGGCATTTTGGACAATCGGGGCTAGGAAATTTCCTTAGAGTTAGACGCTGAGCTTTTGGTGCATTTAGACACACTTTTCTATGAAAATCTTCTTGGATCTCCTCTCCAGCAGGAAAGCATAAGAGCCCTGTGGGACTACTGTCTCCTGGCTCCTGTGGGTCTGGGGTTGTCCCTGATCAGGTGAAGAATAGGAGTCAACCCACAGGCTGAGAGGAGATCAGCCCCAAACCAGGTCCCAGCCACGATCCTGGAACAGAGTCGCAGTGTTACTGCAATTCCATCAGTCTGAATAAAGGCTAGACCTTACACACCCGGGCTCAGCATTCTCCCAGTTAGAGCCCCATGTTGGCTGACCACTGCCCCCTAAAAGAGGAGAGGTCCAGGGGGGACCAGTGGGGACAGAGGTACCTGTAGGGTGGGCAGGGGGAAAACCCAGTGAACAGAGGCCAGAGAGTCAGTGGGAGAGGCCCTCACACAGAGAGGCAGCCCTGGGCTCCGGGTGGCCATGACCCCAGTGCCACACAGCAAAGGATGAGACGTGGGCACACGTTTTTGTCGTTTAGTCGCTCAGTTGTGTCCGACTCTGTGACCCTGTGGACTGCAGCCTGCCAGGTTCCTCTGTCCACGGGATTCTCCAGGCAAGAATACTGGAATAGGTTGCCACGCCCTCTTCCAGGGGATCGTCCCAACCCATAAGGTTGCCAAGAGTTGGAAACGACTTAATGACTAAACAACAACAATTCTTGTGTATCCAAAAAAATACTTTATACAGATAATCCAAATTATAGGCTTCTAGTAGAACACTCAAGTACTCATTTTTTATATTTATATTTATGTATTTATTTACTTGGCTGCACCTGGTCTTAGTTGCAGCATGTGGGATCTAGTCCCCTGACCAGGGATTGAACCCCGGACCCCTTGCATTGGGAGCACAGAGTCTCAGCCACTGGACCACAAGCGAACTCCCTCAAACAACTTGCGATCGAGAGAATTAGAAAGAAAATCTCCTCTTCCTCCATTCCCTGTGCCTACCCTACCCAGCCTCTCCAGACACATGCTCTGATACATCTGAGTGTGCCTGTCCAGAACTTTCTCCATGAACTGAGGACAGATGTGCATGCAAACACATCTACATGCAAACACACATGGTGTTCTGCATGCATCTACCATGTTACAATGTTGTTGTTATTCAGTTGCCCAGTGATGTCTGACTCTTTTCGATCCTATGGACTGCAGGCCTATGCCAGGCCTCCCTGTCCCTCACCATCTCCTGGAGTTTGCCCAGGTTTATGTTCATTGCATCAATGATGCCATCCAGCCAACTCATCCTCTGATGTCCTCTTCTCCTTCTGCCCTCAATCTTTCCCAGCATCGGGGACTTTTCCAATGTGTCATCTGTTCTCATCAGATGACCAAAATACTGGAGCTTCAGTTTCAGCATCAGTCCTTCCAGTGAATAATCAGGGTTGATTTCCCTTAAGATTGACTGGTTTGATCTCCTTGCTGTCCAAGGGACTTTCAGGAGTCTTCTCCAGCACCACAGTCTGAAGGCACCAATTCTTTGGTGTTCTGCCTTCTTTATGGTCCAGCTCTCACAACTGTACATGACCACTGGGAAGACCATAAGCCTTGACTGCACAGACCTTTGTCAGCAGAGTAATGTCTCCGCTTTTCAGCACACTGTCTAGGTTTGTCATAGCTTTCCTTCCAAGAGGCAAATTGTCTTCTGATTTCATGGCTGCAGTCACCATCTGCAGTGAGTTTTGGAGCCCAAGAAAAAAAATTTCTCACTATTTCCACCTTTTCCCCTTCTATTTGCCATGAAGTAATAGAGCCAGATGCCATGACCTTAGCTTTTTTAATGTTTAATCTTAAGCTGGCTCTTTGACTCTCCTCCTTCACCCTCAACAAGAGGCTCTTTAGTTCCCCTTCGCTTTCTGCCTTTAGAGTGGTGTCATCCACATATCTGAGGCTGTTGATGTTTCTCCTGCCTATCTTGATTCTGGCTTGTAACTCATCCAGCCAGGCATTTCTCATGAGGTGCTCTGTAGATGAAACAAACAAGGTGACAGCAGACAGCCCTGTCGTAGTCCTTTCTCAGTCTTGAACCAATAAGTATATGATGGATTGTGCTATAATACTATGCACAATTTATTTCTGAAATGTGGGATTGTAAGGAAATTTCTAATTACAGTGTGACATACAGTTTCCCCAAATGAATGCCCCAGGTAGATCATAAAAGAAAAGTCCAGCGGCCTCAGGGGCCCCCCTCTGTCCCATCTTACTCCCTCTCCTTGTCTCCCCAAGGATAACCACTCTCCTGATTTCTAACACAAGTTAGATCATCTTTTTTGGCCGTCTGTTTATTTTTGTTCCAAACTAGTTTAAGAGTTCCACTTTCACTCCTCAATAGATTTTATGTATTTCCCATATGCTTCTTCACTCATTATTTCATCTAGTTCTGAAGGGTTATTGAGCATCATCTTGATCAGCCAATCATCTTCGTACCAAGATCTGTTGACAAGTCCTGAATTCTCTGCTAGAGTTTCATTCATTTCAGTTACTTATCCTGCGAGAGGAGAACAGAGTTCACTTAGCAGCTTTCACACCTGCCAAAGCACCGAATTCCTCTTGCTTGTCCAATTCCAATTTGGTCCCAACTTCAAGCAGACTACAGTGGGAAAAAAAAAGATTTCTCAAAGCTTACTGTGCAAAATTGCCGATTCCCCCTGTTCCAACACCGTTTTCAGTTGTTCCCCATTCATGCCTGTCTGTGAATGTACACACCCAACAGCAGAGAGGGGCCTCACGGCGGCCACCCGCCACCCCCAGGGCCGCGTTGGGCTGGGCGCGTTGGGTGCAGAGCTGACGCCAAGGCTGCAGACCCCGGCCTGCAAGCTCCGCGCCGCTCACAGCGCCATCTGTTGGTGCTATGCAGCCGCTAAGTCGCGTCCGACGTTTGGCGACCCCCCAAGGACAGCAGCACACCATGCTTCCCTGTCCTTCACTATCTAGTTCGTCTTCTTTCTGTGCTTTGTATAAACACACTCCCCCTAGAACCTTTGGAGTCTGGTTCCTGCCACTCAATTATGTTTGAGGTTCATCCATTCTGCTTACCATCAGTTCTCATTGCTGGAGAGAATCTCACCAGGTTCTTCATCATCTATGCGGTTGATGGACATTGGCTAAGGGTACAGTGACTGTGGCAGAGCTTAGGAGGCCATGAGGAGCCCGAAGGGAACAGAGAATGCCTGAGCCCAGACTCGTCAGAACTGTGTTCTTTCCCCCTAGGACATTGCTCATGTGTCTGTACAACCAATCCCATCAATTTCCAGTCCTATTTGGGGATAAGCTCTCATATTGGTCCTAATCTGTACTTTCCTGATGTTACTGAAGCAAACTTGGGTCCACAAACCCACACTCAGTGAAGCCAATCTACTGACACCAGGTTGTGATGAAGGAAAGAGCAGCGCTTATTGCAGATGCCAAGCAAGGAGTCCAGACAGCCAGTGCTCAAAACACTCCAACTTTCTGATGACCTTCAAAGAAAATTTTTTTAGAGACAGAGTGAGGGAAGGGGTCATAAAGTGTGTGATCAGCTCATGGACGTTCTTCTGAATGGTGGGTGGTGAGGTAACTGGGAATCAACATCATCAACCTTCTGGTTCCAGTTGATCTGGAGTCTATGTGCTCATGGGCAACATATAGTTTACTTCTTCCACTTACTGGGGGTTTCAGTATCTGCAAAACAGCTCAGAGGACATGGCTCAGAATATTATCCATAGCCCTTGGGGAGACTCTAAATCCCCTTGATTTTATTTAATGGCTAAACTATGATATTATTTTGTCTTGCTTGATTGTAGTCCTTTGTTTCTGCATTTTCTCATTTCTCCAACTAAATTTATTCTTTGGAACTCAGGGAAGACCTAGGAGGCTAAAGTTTTTCTACAGACAAGAAAGAGGTGGGTGGAGGACACTGGGCAGGGGCTGAAGGATCCTGCTTGGTTACGCTAAGGACAAGATGAAAAGTGTGTTTGTTTCCCCTATTCTCACTCTCTTTCTTCCTGTAAAATTTTACTTGACCAGCCTGCTACTGGCTTTCCTATTGCAGATGAAGTTCCATGGACGTGCTCAAAAATGTTTGCTAATCTTCATAAACACAGAATAATGCAAGACAGAGATAGATGAGTGTCCCCTCGCCCCACAGCAGTTATGAGAGACCTTGCTGTGTCATAGAAGTAGTTCAAAGAACCAGTTCAGTGACTCTGAACATCAGATGGAATCTTATATTCACAGTGTCAGTGTTAATTTCGGGGCTGTTGAAATCTTATGTGAACGCCGGTAGCTACTACCATGTAGAATAGGGTAATATTGGGAGTAGCTGGTGTCAGCTGCCTGGGTTCCAAACCCATCTCCACCACCTGCTGGATTATAACACTTGACAAGTTACTTGCTTCCCTGATAGCTCAGCTGGTAAAGAATCCTCCTGCAATGCAGGAGATTCCTGGGTCGGGAAGATCTGCTGGAGAAGGGTCCCCTCTGTGCTTCAGTCCTGTCTTATAAAATGGAGACAGTAATAGAACTCCTTCATAGGTGGTTTTGAGGCTTAAATGCCTTTGTTTATATTTATAGCTACATGTATATGAAGAGTGCCTGACCCATTGGAAGCAGCATACATGTGTTTGCCGTTATCCATTACTAGAAGTCTATCTCTGAAAACAGAGCATTAAACAGTGTCACGAAAATACTGTGTAAGACCTGTACACCGAGAGCATCTCTAAGAGAAGGTATGTGTGTGCGTGACTCTTTGAAGCCCCTTGAACTATAGCCTGACAGGCTCCTCTGTCTGTGGAATTTTCTAGGCAAGAATATTGGAGCAGGTTGCCATTTTCTACTCTGGGATATCCTCCTGACCCAGGGATCGAACCGAGTCTCTTGTGTATCCTACACTGGCAAGCAGATTCTTTATCACTAGCACCACCTGGGAAGCCCCAAGAGAGGGTGAGTGAAAGTTGCTCAGTCGTGTCTGACTCTTTGTGATCCCGTGGACTATATGGTCCATGGAATTCTCCAGGCCAGAAGACTGGAGTGGGTAGCCTTTCCCTTCTCCAGGGGGTCTTCCCAATCCAGGGGTCAAACTCAGGTCTCCTGCATTGCAGGTGGATTCTTTACTGTCTGAGCCACCAGGGAAGCCCAAGAGAAGGTAAAGGAGACCTAAATACATAGAGAGAGGTACCATGTTTGTGGATGGGAGCATTCAGTATTGTTCACTAGTGTCAATCCTGTAGGGTTCGTGCGATCCCAATCCTGCCCCCTCGTGGTAGCTTTGCAATTATGCGGGCTTGGCCAGGCCAGATGACATTTCCCAGAGTCCCATTCCCAGTAGTTTTAGACCAGGTCCTGAGGTGACTATCCTGGCTGGTTTCGAGGGAGGACGTGAAGCAGCACCTCTTCTAGGTGCTCGCGTGTTGATGCACTGACCAGACCCAGCACCCTGGTGTCAAGCAGTGACTGTGCCTTCAGCCGCCAGGACTTTCCCCCTGGGCACATCTTTATCTCGCTGAAGAAGGGACCCAGCAGGCCACCCAAACCACTAAAGTCAGAGGCAAGAATGATTGTAGGGGTTTCTGTTCACCCTCGTGTGTTCCACAGCTCGTGCTGAGGGTCCCAGCTTGTTCTCATTCACCCACACTTGCATCCATCTTCCCTTGCCAGCTGCTTTCTTGCAGACTTCAGCATCGGACACGAAGACAGCATCTTACAAAGACGACTTAACCAATCCCCACAATTCCAGAAAGTGAGGGTTCTGTAGGAAACCCTTATATGTGCCATGTGGTCGAGGAGTCCCACCTCTGGGTATACACTATACACTGGAAGGAAATGAAAGCAGTGTGTTAGAGAGATAGCTTTATGAGGCATTCCATGTTCCCTGCACCATTGCTCACAACAGCCAAGACAAGGAAACAACCAAAGTGGGTGAGTGGATAAAGGAGATACTGCAAACACACATACACATGTTGTGAAATATTATTCAGTCATAAAAAGAAGAAAATCCTGCCATTTGTGACAATGTGGGTGAAAGTGGGTGACGTTATACTACATGAAATAAGCCAGAGAAAGACAAAACAAAGTAAGTTATCATCTATATATGAAACTTTTTAGAGGTCAGACTCATAGAGACAGACAGTATAATGGTGGTTGCCAGGGAAGGTGGGGAAAATGGGGAGATGCTGGTTATTAGGTATACATTTTCAGTTATGAGTAAGTTCTGAGGATCTAATATACATAATGGTGACAATAGTTAATGATCCTGTATTGGAAATTTGTAATTTGCTAGAAGTAGATCTTAAGAGTTCTCACCATACAAAAGGTGATTCTGGATGTGTTAACTTGAATGTGGTCATCATTTTACAATGAATATGTGTATCAAATCATCCTGTTGTATATTCTAAACACATACAATTGTATTTGTCAATTATACCTCCATAAAGCTGGAAAAAAAGAGAAATCCTTATATTAAATGTATATATCACAGCTGTTGACTCTTGGTTGAACCTTGACTTAAGAATGCATCCCTGAAGTGTTACCCTCCTCCATCAACTATCCAAGAACATTAGTAAAATTTTAATGCTCATTTTACTTTGTATGAGATGTATTTTGCTTCTAGGGTGATGGGATGAAGGCTGAGCCCTGAGTGTCCCTGGTACCAATGGACAGTTGGATATTGATTTCCAGTGGGTTCAAGTTAGGACATCAGGATCTGAATTGGATCTCTCTTTCCACCTAAACCCACATGCTAAATAATTCATGTGTTAAAGACATATTTAGAACTCATCGATCATTTAAAACAATAGAGAGCAAATTTGTGGAATATAACTGAACAGTACTTAAGATAAAATTTATCTCATAATATGCATGTATTAGAAAAGAAAAAAATTGGTATTTGAAGCTTAAGTGATCAGTTCAAGAAAAGTGAATAGCAAAAGGATTAACATCAAAACCTAGCACACTGAAGCAGACAAAGCTGAAAAATCTCTTCAAAAAAGAGAGAAAGCAAAAATAAACTACATTATGAGTAAAATGGAGTCATAGTTATAGACACCATAAAAGTTTCTGTACCTTTTATAGAAGTATAAAAAGTCAGAAGAGAATACTATGAACACACACCAATAGATCTGAAAAATGAGGCATAATGAACAACTTTCTAGAAAAAAAATGATAAAAATTATGCCAAAAGAAAAAGAACACATGAGTTAACCCTAAACCATTTAAAGAAATGCAATTATTAGTCTAAAAGGTCACAAAAGCAATCATAGCATGTTACCAGCCCAGGAAGTTTTATGCTGAGTTCAATCAACCCTGTAAGCATCAGAACTAAACTTTGTTAAGAAATAAGAAAAAAAAGTTGAACCTCCCCCAATTGATTTTGAGCAGTTACAATAATCTTGATTTTAAAGCTGAGTAAGAAGAATGTAAGAAAGAAAAGCTATAACCGTATTTATTTATAGGCATAGATGTGAAAAGTCGTAATTAAATTGTTAACCAATATTCAAGCCAAGGAAGACTTAAAGAATATAGGACTTCTGGATTTCCCTGGTGGCTCAGTGGTTAAGAATCTGCCTGACAATGGAGGGGACACAGGTTCAATCCCTGATCTGGGAAGATCCCACATGCCTCAGAGCAACTAAGCCCACGTGCCACAACTCTTGATTGAGCCTGTGCTCTTGAGTCTGGGAGCTGCGACTACTAGGCTCACATGCTGCAACTGCTGGAGCCTGCGTGCCTCAGAGCCTGTGCTCTGCAACCAGAGAGGCCACCACGACGGGAAGCCCTTGCAATGCAGCTAGAAAGTAGCCCCTGCCCCCTGCTACTAGGAAAAAAGCCCAGGCAGCAACGAAGAACCAGCACAGCCCCAAATAAAGAATATAGGATGTGTAATATTTATTTCCCCATCTAAGAAGAATTTTCTTGGGACTTCTCTGGCAGTTCAGTAGTTAAGACTCTGAGCTTCCACTGTGTGGGGCACGGGTTTGATCCCTGGTCAGGGAATTAAGGTCCTGCATGCCATACAGCATGGCCAAGAAATGAAATTAAAAAAAAGGGGCACGGGTTTGATCCCTGGTCAGGGAATTAAGGTCCTGCATGCCATACAGCATGGCCAAGAAATGAAATTAAAAAAAAAATTAGATATCTGCCTCATATTATACACATGCATGGAAAAACTGATGCATTTAAAAACATTAAAAATTAAAACATCTATCTATGGAAAGACTTTATGAACTAAGAGCCTAGTCACAGATTGGAAGAGAGTATCTGCAATGTGTATAACTGACCAAGGGTTACTATGCAGAATATTAAAAAATTCTTATAATGCAATAAGGAAAGACAAACTTCCTACTAGAAAGCAAAGGATGCAGCCAACAATTCTAGAAAGGGGCAGAAAACTATGAAAAGACACTTAGTCGCCCTAGAAATCTGGAAAATATAAAATAAAATCTCAATGAGATAGCTTTTCACATTCCATCAGGTTGGGGAAATGAGAGGTCTCATAACACCAGTATTGGTGAAAATACGGGGAACTGAAAGGTCGTTGCTGACCCACCAAAAGATGCCGGGATTCTCGGTCTCCGGAAGAGAAGAATTCAATCCGGGGCCAGAGATGAGGCTTGATCGCTCAGAGCTTTGGTGCAATAGAGTTTTATTAAAGTATAAAAGGGATAGAGAAAGCTTCTGACATAGACAGCAGAAGGGGGCAGAAAGAGTACCCCCTTGCTAGTGTTAGCAATGGAGTTATATATCTTCTAATTAGTTATTACAATGAATCAAAAGAATGTCTCAAGTTTGTGAAAATTTTACCAGAACTACTCCCACAATTTACATTTTAGGATAACAAGATTAGAATTTGACAATAGAAAGATCCTCCAGACCCACTCCCATAATATATATTCTAAAATATCAGGATTAACCAGAAGGTTCTCAGAAAGGAGAAACTGTCCTCCAGCTGGATACACTGTTGTTGTATAATCCCTAGTACAGAGTTTAAACTGAGTTGTGTAATTGACTAAGACTAAGGAATGTAGAGGAAAAAAAAGTTTGTCCTTGTCTCCTCTTTGAGAATTCCAGACCCCGAATCTCCACTTCAAGAGCCCCAGACCCCTTTCTCTTCCTTGGGCACCCTGGACTTCTTATCAGTCTGCCTAGGAATTGACTCTCTGAGAATGGGAACATTTTTTGTTTCTCCTGGAGGTGTCTGCTGGCATGAGAGCTTTAGAAAACAATTTGGGAACTTCCCTGGTGGTCCAGTGGTTAAGAATCTGAGCTTCAAAAGCAGGGGGCCCAGGTTCAATCCCTGTTTGGGGAACGACATCCCACCTGCTGCAACTAAGACCTAGCTCAGCCAAATAAATAGGTAAATCTTTTTTTTTTTTAAAGCAATCTGGCAGTGAGTGCCAAGTAAGGCATTTTATTCCCTCAAGGAGATGTCGATTCTCTAAGGGCAGCAATAGCCCAGTTAAAACGAGCCATGTTCCAGGCCTCCAGGTGAGGTATTGTAGCAATGAACAGAACCTCTGGGAAGGCATGTGCACCTCAGTGTCAGCTCTGGGTATAAAGCAGCAACTAGCGTATTGAGAGTGATATTACACTATCATTGTCCAGGAGGCAACCAAAGCAATCCTGTGGGTCATGGGCTGGTCTGGGCTAAAAGTTTGTGTCACTTGTGCGCAGTGAACATCTGTGTGCGAATTTGTTTGTTGAAACCCTGTTTTGGAGTCTAAACTCATACTGCTCTCCATGGTACAGTATGAGAGAAGAGGTGGCAGGGCAAGGAATAGTGACTGTATTAGGAAAGCAAGCGGACCAAGAGCATGGTGGACTAGTGACCCAAAGAACCACCTTATCCAAGTTAGAATTCAGGCTTTTTTAATCCTGAAAGGGGAGGGGGTGTTGCTGGCTGTTGTGGGAATCCTTTGTTCTTGCAGCTGTCCAGGTAAATCTGGTCACCGTGTTCCTGTAAACCTCCAACAAGTCAACTTTACTTTCTGTTCTGCAACTTTTAATCTCTATGCGAACGGGAAAGTGCCTTTAAAGGTCAGAGGCTGGAGAATGGTCTGTCACATATATTCCTGGTTCTAGGCAGCATTCTTATATGTGCATGCATGTATGTGTGTGTGTGTGTGTGCCTGTGTGTGCATGTGTGTGTATGTGTGTGTGTGAAGTCATCTTTATTGATTGATTTCCCCTTGTTTTTAGTTTTGGCTGTGCTGCAAGGCATGTGAAGATCTTAGATTCCCGATCACAGATTGAACTGGTAAAAGAGCCAAATCCTAACCACTAGACCACCAGGGAACTCCTTGATTTTCCCTTTTTTAAAAATGCCAATAAACCGTTATTTACAAAAAATCATGTGGTTATACTGGGGCCAGCGTCTACCACCCCTGTTTTAGAGTGGGACCCAGAACCTGAATCCATAGGAAATTCCAAGCAACATTGTTTTATAAGGCTGCAGAGCCAGCGTGACTGAGCACAGGCCGCAGAGCACAAGGGTTAGAGCTAAAGGAACAGATTCAACATGGAGTCAGATTTGTTCTTCTCCGTTATAGCCCGAACCCCCAGCAGGCTGGAACTTGGAGGTGGGAATGATTTCGGATGCGGTCAGGAGCAAACGGCAGCAACAGCAACTGGAAGCAAGATCTTTGTTTCCCAGACCAGGAGTCCTAACCACTGGACTACAGGAATCAGCAGATAAGGCCAAGATGCCTAGTCTTGCCTGCCTAGTCAAGAATGAATTCAGGCAAGTAGGCAGAAGGTAAAGAGTAAAGTAAAAAGTTTATTGAAAAGAAAAAGTACATTCAGAAAGGCACAGGGGAGAGCTCAGAGAGAGGGAAAGTCATACCTTTGGGATGGTTAAATCCTTTATAATAAATCCTTCATAAAAGCCAATCACCTTACTTTGTCCTTCCTAGTTAATTCATCTCAGGACCCTCCCTTAGGTACGCAAACCCTGGCCAAGTTGGGTCTTGAAGTGAAGGCTTCTGGGAAGAGCAAGACTCATGATGGCCTGGAATTATCCTCTGACTTTTGATTCCAAGGCTTCCCTGGTGGCCCTGGGTCGGGAAGATCTCCTGATGAAGGAAATGGCAACTCACTCCAGTATTCTTGCCTGGAGAAGTCCATGGACAGAGGAGCCTGGCGGGCTACAGTCCATGGGGTCTCTAAGAGTCAGGCATGACTGAGCAACTAATAATTGTCTACTTTCCTTCTTGACTCCAAGGAGACTTTCTGCGCATGTGTAGGGTCTCCTCTGCCAGACAGGGATTTTTCCTCTCATTGTCCTTGCCATGTTTATTCGCTTGAGGTAAGAGACAAAGACTGGCTACGGACCCTGTAAATTCCTTAACTGGATGCCACCTAGAAGGGTGGCTTGTTGTAAATTTCCAACCTGGAGCCCACCTGTCTCCTACCTCATAAGGGCCACACTCCCTCACGGCGTCCATTCATTCAACAGGCAGGTGTAGAGCTAGGCGCAGATTTGGGCTGGGTGAGGGGGTATCGTGGAGAGGGATCCAGCGTGCCCTCCCCCAGTGGGAGCGGGCTGCAGTCTGCTCTCTTCAGCCTGGGTCTGGCCCATCCCCCTCTGGAGCATCTTTACTTTCTCTTTCCCTTTGCAGTAACTACCCCACAGAGGGCTCTGGTCCCAGCAGAGGCTGAGCTTGGCCAAGAGGGAGGGCCCAGGGGAAGGTGGGTCTGAGCCTGAGGAAGCAAAGCACCCCGGGGCCCTCCCACCCGGGGCCCTCCTCCCGCCCCCGGTGCCAAAGCAGGAAGGAGGGCCGGCTTCCGCAGAGCCGGCCTGGGGGGGTCACTCACAGATAAGGAGTTTTTCTACCCGAGAGTCCTGAGAGAGGAGATGGAGCCCTGGCACTCAAGACAAAGGCCAGGGCTGCAGCCAGCCTACCGAGGCTACAGCCAGATGCCCTGGATCAGGTACCGCTGCCCACCTGCTCTGTCCACTGGGCCCCCCTCCAGAGGTCTCCAGGGCTGTGTCTCATCCCTCAGCCTCCTTCTCCCTGAAGCCTCTGCAGCCCCAGCCCCATTCCTTTTCCCCCTCTGGCACCTTTTCTAAAAGGACCCTTTCCCACTTGGAGTCCTTGCCCTGTTCCGGGGAGGGGGGCGCCCACTCTCGCTTCTGAACTGGCCCCTCCCACACCTCCGTGCCTCTCTGAGGGTCCTCTGGCCCAGCTCTCAGTCTGAAAGGCTGTCGGGCCAGTCCCCTCCTTGCCTGTTCGGGGCTGCATCCTCTATGAACACTTAGAATTTGGCCAAAGGATGGCTGAAGCAGCTGGTGGATTTTGTTTATAGCACTCTGATCCATTTTCTCTGCTGTTTAGACCACTATAAGCACAGTGTGAGAATACTTCTCTGAGGCAAGTAGAGAAATCCCCTCTTCCAAGGATACCTCAGCTCTGAGCAGAAAAATAAATGGTTTTATTTACAACCATTGGTTTAAAGAAAACCGTTAAATGGTTACAACCTGGCCACACCCTAGGTGACCACCCTTCACATTTATAACTGTACCACGAGCCTAGAATCAGGAAAGATCAGCGGAAATGCTCCTATTTTAAAACCGAGTAGGAAAGAAAGCCACATGCAAGACTTCACACAGCTGCAAGGTCACAGAATGGCACAGCTGGAAATGGCCTGGTCTGGTCAGGACCGGCTCCATCCCTTACTGCTGTGTGACTAGGGTGGGCTACTTGCCCCCTCTGTGTCCCTGCTTCCTCCTCTATAAAAAAATGGGCTTGGCTCCCAGGGGATCTGGGGGAGGTGTTGATGAGTTCAGATACAGAAAGCACTTGAAACAGTAGCCTGAGCCGGTGAATTTAGGTGTTAACCTCACATTAAAAAACTAAAACAACTATTGACACCATGTATAAAATAGATAACTGATGTGTAGCTCAGGGAACTCTACTCAGTGCTCTGTGAGAACCTAAATGGGAAGGAAGTCCAAAAAAGCATGTATGTGTATAGCTGATTCACTTTGCCAGACCGTAGAGACTAACACAGCATTATAAAATAACTTTACTCCAATAAAAGTTAAAAAAACAAACAAATGCACAAGTGAAAAGTCAGGAATGAATGGACCTGAAATGTCAAAGGCTATTATTTTGTAGTGGAGAGGGTTTTATTACTCTTTTATGTTTTACTAATGGTAGGCTGGAAAACTGGAGTGGGGATTAGGGTGCTATAGGAAAGAGCAGAGCCTGGGCCCCAGGGGGAGACGTCACCCATCCTGCTGACCCAGCCCCGGCTCCCTTTCCCCAGTCTTCCTTCCTGCCTGCCAAGGCCCAGAGCACCAAGGGCAGCCGGCTGGGAGGAAAGTGGGGGCGGGGGTGGGGGTTGCTCTCTGCATTTTCTCTTTTCTCCCTTTGGCTCCAGTGACCACGTGGCGAGGTTAGATCCTGAAACCTTCTACTTCCAGTTTCACAACCTACCCTATGCCTACGGGCGGAACTGCTCCTACATCTGCTACCGGGTGGAAAGAAGGAAACATTGCTCACCTGTCTCCTTCGAATGGGGGGTCTTTCATAACCAGGTACGGGCCTCAGGGAACTCGCATCGCATTTATTTGGTGCCTTAGAACAGCAGTGTGGGCAGCACAGATCCAGGTGCCACTAGTCTTGTGTCCCGCCAAGGGGGAAAAAGCCTGGGAGCAGGGAGTGGATGGGCAAAGTTTTAAAGTCCAAAAAAATGGTCAAAGTTTTAGGATGCTTAAACAAGTCGTTTTCCCAAAGTTATGACTGGGAGCTATAATTACAACTGCCATTCATTGGTTTTCAGACTGTGTTATGTCAGATACTAGGAAAATTCCTTTTGCAGTGCGTCCAGTTTTTATCAAAAATGCAGTTATAGGGACTTCCCTGGCAGTCCAGTGATTAAGACTCAGTGCTCCCCGTGCATGGGGGCGTGGAAAGCTAAGATCCTGCAAGCAGCTTGGTAGAGCCTAGATAAATTAAAGAATACAGATATAGCAGTGACGGGGCTTCTTGGATGGCTCAAGGGGTAAAGAATCTGCCTGCAATGCAGAAGACGCAGGACACATGGGTTCTTTCCCTGGGTCGGGAAGGTTACCTGGAAAAGGAAATGGCAACCCTCTCTAGTATTCTTGCCTGGGAAATCCCACGGACTGAGGAGCCTGGCAGGCTGCAGTCCATGGGGTCACAAAAGAGCCGGACATGACTTAGTGACTTAACAACAACAATGATGTGTTTAGGAAGTCTGGTCTGTTGTGTTCCAGTACCGATCAGACCCTAGTAACTGCTCTGCTGGTTGGGTCCTCACATGCCACACCCCTTCCTCTCCTGTGCCTAAGGCTTGGGATCCCACAGGGGAGACCCACAACCTTCATCCTGCCTGCCCACTAGCTGGCTCTGAGCGCATGGCCAGATCTGCTGGATGAGCACTGCAGCATCAGCAACGCCTAATAAGTCCACTGCCCTGCGGCTCCTGTGTCAGTCTCTCACCACTCCTGCAAAATATCCCCCACCCGCCTGCAGCCTTTTCAGAACCTACCTGGGGACGGCAGCTGTCATGGGCTGGGTGGGGTGGCAGGATGCGCTGTAGCAATATTACCCCATCAAAATATAATCCGAGTCACACGTGTCATCTGACTTTTTCTACTACCCAGTGTTCAAAAAGTTAAGAGAAACCAATGAAATTAATATTGATAAGATACTGGGCAATGCAGTCATCCCTCTATATGGAATAGGAGGTTGGTTCCAAGACCTCCGCTAATACCAAAATGGGCAGATGCTGAATTCTTTATGTAAGATGGCATAGTAGTTGCATATAACCTACCCACATTCTCCCATAGACTTTAGATCATCTCTAGCTTACTTGTGATATCTGATACAATGTAAATGCTACATAAACATTTCTAAATACAATGTATATATAAGTGAAAGAGGAGAGTGAAAAAGCTGGCTTAAAACTCAGCCTTCAAAAAACTAAGATCATAGCATCTAGTCCCATCACTTGATGGCTAATAGATGGGGAAAAAGTGGAAACAGTGACAGGTTTTATTTTCCTGGGCTCCCAAACCAGTGTGGACGGAGACTGCAGCCAGGAAATTAAAAGACGCTTGCTGCTTGGAAGAAAGCATATGACAAACCTAGACAGTATATTATAAAGCAGACATCACTTTGCTAACAAAGGTCTGTATAGTCAAAGCTATGGTTTTTCCAGTAGTCATGTATGGATTTGAGAGCTGGACTATAAAGAAGGCTGAGCACCAAAGAATCGATGCTTTTGAATTGTGCTGGAGAAGACTCTTGAGAGTCCCTTCGATAGCAAGGAGATCCAACAAGTCAATCCTAAAGGAAATCAAGCCTGAATATTCATTGGAAGGACTGAGGCTGATGCTGAAGCTCCAATACTTTGGCCACCTGATGCAAAGAGCCGACTCACTGGAAAAGACCCTGTTGCTGAGAAAGAGTGAAGGCAGGAGAAGCGGACAACAGAGGATGAGATGGCTGGATAACATCATCAACACAATGGACGTGAGTCTGAGCAAACTCCGCGAGATGGAGAAGGACAGGGAAGCCTGCCGTGCTGTAGTCCATGGGGTCACAAGGAGTCATATACAAGTTACTGAAAGAACAAGATGTTACGTAAATTGTTGCCAGCCAGGCAAATTCAAGTTTTGCCTTTTGGAACTTTCTGGAATTTCCTTTTTCTGAATAATTACAATAGGTGGTTGGTTGAATCCATGTATGAGCAGCCCTCAGATACAGAGAATTGACTGTATCTCTAAGCTATATACTTAAATGTATTTTCTAATGCATAGCTACTTTGCCAACAAAGGTCCGCCTAGTCAAGGCTATGGTTTTTCCAGTGGTCATGTATGGATGTGAGAGTAGGACAGTGAAAAAGGCTGAGCACCGAAGAATTGATGCTTTTGAACTGTGGTGTTGGAGAAGACTCTTGAGAGCCCCTTGGACTGCAAGGAGATCCAACCAGTCCATCCTAAAGGAGATCAGTCCTGGGTGTTCATTGGAAGGACTGATGTTGAAGCTGAAACTCCAATACTTTGGCCACCTCATGCGAAGAGTTGACTCATTGGAAAAGACCCTAATGCTGGGAAGGATTGGGGGCAGGAGGAGAAGGGGACGACAGAGGATGAGATGGCTGGATGGCATCACTGACTCGATGGACATGAGTTTGGGTAGACTCCGGGAGTTGGTGATAAGTTGATGATAAGTTGGTGATAAGGAGGCCTGACACGCTGCGGTTCATGGGGTCACAAAGAGTCAAACACGAGTGAGAGACTGAACTGAACTGAACTGAATGCATAACTAATATAAAACTTCATGAGATAGTTTGTATTCTTTTTTTGTTCATACTGAGTCACTGAAATGAGCTGTGTTTTTTATTTTTAATATTTATTTATTTGGCTGCTCCAGGCCTTAATTGTGGCATGTTCATTTAATTGCAGCATACGGGATCTGTTTAAGTTGCAGCCTGTGGGGTCTAGTTCCCTGACCAGGGATCGAACCCCGGCCCCCTGCATTGAGAGCATGGAGTCTTAGCCACTGGACCACCAGGGATGTCCCTGAACTGTGTATTTTCACACCTGCCACACATCTCCCTTCACATGAGCCGCATGTCAGGTGCTCTGTAGAGGTGTGTGACTGGTGGCTTCCCCGAGGCTCAGGGCAGCTCTGTGAGACAGAGACAGCACCCAGGGAACCAAGCTGTACCCCAGAGGGCCTGGCCCAAAGCCAGCACTCAGGATACTTGTAGAATGAATGCTTGAGAGGATGGATGTTGGAATGAATGGATGAGTGGATGACTGTGGGAAGAGAGAGGACTAAAGAAGGGAGGGGGTGAATGGAAAAAAGGGATAACTACTAAGCCACCTGCCTCTGGGACACCAGCCCTTGACCCCACCACCCGCCGCTGGCCACATGGCCCGCTCGGCTGCCAAGCAACACCCCCCCTTTCCTCCTCCGTTTCTCCCAGGTCTATGATGGGACTCACTGCCACACGGAAGTCCGCTTCCTGGATTGGTTCTGCACCAAGAAGCTGCGCCCTGACGAGCATTACCACATCATTTGGTTCATGTCGTGGAGCCCTTGCGCGAAGTGCGTGAAGCTGGTGGCTGACTTCCTGGAGACATACCGGAATGTGATGCTGTGCCTCTTCGCCGCCCGCCTCTACCACTTCCGGGACCCGGGGACCAGGCAGGCTCTGCTTGGGCTGAGCGACCAGGGAGTCCATGTGGACGTTATGTCCTTCCAAAGTGAGAGCAGAGGGGGCTGGGGGGCTGGGTGAGGGGAGGGGTGGGGGCACCTAGAATACCCCCTGAGGAAGGGGGCAGTGGGAGGAGAGCCTGGGGAGTGGGGCCGAGGGCCCAGGGCACAGGGAGAGGGTCAGCAGAGGACAGGCCCAGCTCTGACAGCTCTGCTTTCCTCTTTATCTCAGAATTCAAATACTGTTGGAAAAAGTTTGTAGACAGTCAGAGGACGCCCTTCAAGCCTTGGAAGAAACTGAACAGAAATTATCAGGACCTGATTGCAGAGCTTCAGGACATTCTTGGGTGAGGGCTTCCTTAGCCTCCCCTCTACCCTGACCTGTGGCCTCCCCCTCACCTCCGACCCCGTCACGTCCCTTCTCAGCTTCCTCTTTTCCCCTGGTCCTACCGGGCCCCTGCCCTTGAACCATGGTGCCTTTCTTTGGTTCCTCTCTCCTTTCTTCCCCCAGCGTCTCCGTCTCCCCCAGCAAGGAGGCCCCCACCTCCTACTGTCTTGTGCACTGACCCAACCTTGTTACTGAACTGAACATAAGTGGTCATGAACATGTATGCTTGTGAAAATGAGATTTGAAAAAACAACCTTGAAGCCTGACTTGACTAATCAAAGAATGAAGATTCCTGATAGGAGTGACTGTATTCGTTCACTAGGGCGTCAGCAACAAAGCTCTGCAGACTGGGTGACTTAACGAGAGGTATTTATTTTTCTCGCTGTCATGGAGGCTAGAAGCCCAAGACCAAGGTGATGGCACGCTGGGTTTTCCTGCGGTCTCTCTCCTTGGCTGCAGGCGGCCGCCTTCTCACTGTGTCCTCAGATGGTCTTTCTTCTGTGCGTGACCCCTGGGGAGCCCCTGGTGTCCCTCTGTGTGTCCCAATCTCCTCTTCTTATAAGAACGTCGGGGCTTCCCAGGTGGCGCTAGTGGTAAAGAACCCGCCTGCCAATTCAGGAGACGTTAGAGATGCAGGTTTAATCCCTGGGTCAGGAAGATCCCCTAGAGAAGGGCATGGCAACCCATTCCAGTATTCTTGCCTAAAGAATCCTATGGCCAGAGGAGCCTGGTGGGCTACAGACGATATGGTTGTAAAGAGTCGGACATGACTGAAGCAACTTAGCATGCATAAAGGACATCAGTCAGATTGGATTAAGAGTCACACTAAGACAGCGGTCCCCAACCTTTCTGGCACCAGGAACCAGTTTCATGGAAGACAATGTTTTTTTCCATGGACCAGAGGGTTGAGAAGAGGATGGTTTGGGGATGATTCTCATAAAGAGCATGCAACCTAGGTCCCTTGATTGCACAGTTCACAGGAGGGTTTGCACTCCTGTATGTGCGAGCTAAGTTGCTTCAGTCATTTCCAACTCTTTGCCACCCCATGGACTGTAGCCCTCGGGGCTCCTCTGTCCATGGGATTCTCCAGGCAAGAATACTGGAGTGGACTGCCAAGCCCTCCTGCAGGAGATTTTCCCAACCCAGGGATTGAACCCTAGTCTCTTCTGGCTCCTTCATTGACAGGCGAGTTCTTTACCACTAATGTCACCTGGGAAGCCCTATTTGTGCTTCTATGAGAATCTAATGCCGCCCCTGACCTGATGGGAGGTGGAGCTCAGGCAGTAATGTGAGCGATGGGAAGTGGCGGTAAATACAGATAAAGCTTTGTTTGCTTGCCCACCACTCACCTCCTGCTGTGCAGCCCAGTTTCTGACAGACCGCAGACAGGTACCAGTCCACAGCCCAGAGGCTGGGGACCCCCACCCTAAGAGCTTGTTCTTAATTCAATCACTGCCTTCAAGGTCCTTTCTCAGTTCCAGTCACGTTCTGAGGAAGTGGAGGTGGGGACTTCAGAATATGGATTTGGGGCTCACAGTTCAGCCCCTACAATGACCAAGGGCATCTTTGAGCTGAGCGGGCGCAGTGACAGCAGGATCCTGGTCCTGTATGTCTCTCTCCAGGTTATGCCCCCACCCCTTGACCCTGACTCATCTGCTTCCATTCTAGACCTTGGTGCCCCCACAACCCCACCCTCACCCACCTTCACTCTGACATCATCACAGCCCACCCTCACTCTACTCATTCCTGGTCCTATTCCCACATTGCTGCCAGCAACGAAGCTCTGAGGATGGTGATGGAGAGTGAGCTGGGGAGGTGGGGGGGAGTTAATGGTTAAGTTTACATTTAAATAAGCCTTTAGGATTGGGCATGTGAGGATTGAGATCGGAGATCTTCCCAAAAGCAGAACAGAAAGTGGAAGGGCCACCAGGAGTCAGGTCAGAGACCACAGCTCAGCTACTCAAGGTAGATTAGAATGCAAGTGTCTGGCCCTGTGTTTGCGGGGCCAGCGGCCACGTAAATGCACCGAGGAGGAGGAACTCAGTGGAGATTCCAGAAAGGGTGGTGGGAACTGTGGTGAGGGGTAAAGGGAATAAGCTCCTGATGAGCTGGGATTCTGGGCAGCCAGAGGCACAAGAAGGACCAGCAAGTGGGAGGCTATCTGTTTGGAATCTGTCATTAAGTCCTCGTGGAGAAGGTCAAGGGTCCCATTCCTCTTGGCATCTGGCTGTGAATTGTCAGTGGCAGCAGACGCTTGTTTGTCTGCTCTCCCCTCCTGTCTGCACTGCTGCCTGGGGCTCTCGAGCAGAGTCCCAGGGGTCCCTGGCTGCTTCAGCTCCCTGTCGGTGTTTCCTTCAAGGAAGGAGGCACAGATGGACACACCTGTGGATGACACACGTCCTGTTTGTCTCCAGCATAAAAGGGCCACAGTGGCCTGCTCAAAAGGTCCCGCTCCCAGCACGCCTGCATCTCGGCCCATCTCAGGCAGCTCACGGGGATCTCTAGGGCCAGGGTTGGAGGACTGCTGTCATTAGGGAAAGGCCAGCAAATGGTTTCAGCCTACTTGTCCATCCTTCCTGCTCCTCAGGCCAGGGGTGATTAGCTCTCTGAGTCTGACCAACACTTCAGTGTGCAGATCTGATCCATCTTCCCAGAAGGACCCAGATCATTCTAGAATTTTCTGTTGGCTGTGACCCTGGGCATTAGGACAAAGGGAGGTAAAGAGGACACCATTCTTATAGATCCTCCAACTTCCTGCCCAAGCTCTTGTTACCCTCAAGGCCACATCAGGGTTTGTGGGGCAGAAGGGGGTGTGTACAAGGTCTGAGAGCAGTGAGATGACAAGCTGGGAAAAGTTGACCTAGTCGCATCCGTGTGCAGTCTGGACCGGAGGTGGCCGTGACTGCTTTAAGACCTCCTCCCTAGGTTTCCCCTTTCCCCAGAGCTACTTTTTCATCTGAAGGTCTTGACATGACAAGGTAAGCAGGCAGCTTACCCCTTCTTTTGTACCCACCCTCTGCCCACTCCTTTTCATGGAACAATGGGGAAGCAGGTGGAGGGAGCCGGGCCAGGCTGCCTGGACAGCTTTCCAGATCTTCCGTTTATTTGCTATGTGACCTCAAGAGAGTGTCTTAGCCTCTCTGTGCTAGGACCTCATCTAAAATGTTTCAGGATAACGAACCTCCCTGCTCAATGCTGTTGGGACACTGGGGTGACTGATGGTACACAGATCTGCCCAACACAGGGCTGGAGATAAAGATCTGGAGCCCTCTTTTTCCATCTTGCCTGGAGTCTTGCCAGGGTACTGAATGACAACTAAGTGCCAAGCCATGGTGGGGTGGAGAGAGCACCAGCCTGGCCCTCCCTCAATGGGAGCAGCCTCTGTCCTGCTCCCTACAGCCAGGGTCTGGCCCATCCCCCTCGTTGGCATCTTTACTTTCTCTTTCCCCTCTGCAGTAATGTCTGTCCCGCCCCTCAGTCAGAGGCTGAGCTCTGCCAAGAGGGAGGGCCCCAGAGAAGGTGGGTCTGAGCAGGAGTAAGCAAAGCATGGGGGAGTGGGGCTCCCACCCCTGGTGCCAAAACAGGAAGTGGGTGGGGCCTCGGCTGAGACTTCTGGGAAGTCGCTTTCAGATCAGGGGCTGTCCAAAAAGCCAGGGTCCTGCAAGAGGAAATGGAGGCAGAGTGTCTATGACAGAATGCTGGGCTGGGTCAGGCCTTCCTGGGCAAGGAGATTGCATTTGGACTACCGGGACCAGGTAAGTCAAGAGCCCAGGAGGAGGAAGAGGATGGAGAAAAAGAAGACCACCCTAGAACCTCCAGCCTCGGCTTCCCCAGGCCAGAAGGACATCTGACACTCAGAAAGCTGCGGGGGAACATTCGCAGATAAGGGACTCTCCCAAGGCCAAGGGCAGCCTGCTGAGAGGGAGGTGGAGCCAGAGAGCCCAGTGCCAGGGCAAGCCTAGATGAGCCTGCCAAGGGGGCTGGAGCCAGGCTGCGGGGACGGGCATCAACGCTGTTCTCTCAGCCTCGGGCTCTGCCCCCATCTACTCCCAACCCTGGGTTCTCTCTCTGACTCTTTCCCTGCAGGGCTCCACTTCTGTTCCTCCTCTTGCCTCAGGCCTCCAAGCCCCGCCCCTGCCACAGCCAGTCTGTCTGTGTCCCTGGCCATCTGTTTGTCTGTCCCTGGCCATATCCCATAGACATGGCTCCCAGGTCTTCCTGAAGCTTTCTGTGCACCCTCAATCCTAGACTTTAGGTTCAAGAATGATTGAAACAATGTCTGGAGTCAGCTACAACAGCATTTTTTAAAAACTTTATTTTAAAGGCACAATTTTGCAAAAGAATACTCTCATTTCTGCTCTGTGGAGGGAAAACTCTCCAAGATAAGAAGATAACTCATTTCCCGTGAAGACACTACCAAGTGTGAAAAATTCAACTGGTCTTTAAATACTTCTTAAAGGTTGTTTCTGTCATACCTACAGTTTTAGCTCAAGGTGCAACATGCATGCTATGAAGAGAAGTCCTCTTGTCTGAAAGGTGAAGAGTCTCAGCCTTGAGCTGTCTGGGTCTCCCCCAGGACTGAGGAGTTTCCCAGAACATGGTGACTTCTAGGCTAAAATCAGGAAGACTCCGGGCAGACGGGGCAGCTGGTTGTCTTAGATGTGCTGCGAATGGGATTTCCCTTCTGGTCTGTCTGCCAGTTCCCCTCACTGGGAGCATGAACTTCAGGGAAGCTCAGTGGCTGGTAATGAAAGGTCACAGTCCAGAGATGGTCTCTTTAGCAGTTCTCCAAATCCATCTGAAGTTTTACTGATTAACATGAGGGATATTAGGTTTCCATTGATGAGATAGGTTTCCACTGGTGAAATCTGTGGCTTTGCTAATTAGCATAACAGATACCAGAAGTAGTTTTTTATTGGTAGAACTGGTGGTATTTCAGTGAGTCAGCAGGAAACATGGCGAAGCTTTTCCGGCCTTGTAGGAACAGAGTGTTGGAACCCAGGGTACAGGCCGTGAGGGCGCCCTTGGTTTGGTTCCTGTGTCCAGATGCCAGTTCCGATGCTCTGAGGTCCCTGTGTCTGACGCGATGATAGGCCAGGTGACATTACCTTGAGTGGAGGGTCCAGAGGATGGTGGTCTGGGGCCGTCAAGCTTCCCAGTTTTGTTCAGGCTGGCATCTGCTTGGCCTTGAGTGTCCATGTGCAGTGGGGCTCCGGCCAGAGCATGCCTTCATGCACCTCTCTGGGGCCTGGCAAGAAGGCTCCTGGTTGTATCCACCTGATTCAATCTGTGCAGAGCCAGCAGCATTTATTGAAAAGAAATGGGATTTATTGAAATCCCATGGACAGAGGAGCCTGGCAGGCTACCGTCCATGGGGTCACAAAGAGTCAGACACGAGTGACTAAACAACTACGAAGCCCTGGAGGTATCTGGTCTACAACCCATCTCCTCTGGCCTCGGGGGCCCTAATCGGATTCTGATCAAGATACAGATGTTTGAGGAGTGTGGAATTAATGGATGAGTGAGTGACGGAATACATAGTGAAAGAAAGAAGGAGGTTCTTTCCTTGTGCTATAGGCAAGCTCACATATCAGAACCTGGTGGTTCTTCATTCCCACATGGCTGGGCCACTTTGCAACGTATTATGTGAAGGAAAGCAAGATACAAAATGAAATGATCTACAGAGTACACGCATAATGGGCAGGGGGAGAAAGAGCTAAGTGATTGCTTCCACCAAAAGTGTCTGTTGTGACACACCCTCGGTGACAGCAGATTTTCCTGGTCCTGTGCCTCTGTGCTCTTTCTACAGACAAAAGTGTAATACACTCACCTCAGCCAGGAGCACAAAGAGTTAAAGGAAAAACACCAGCTTCCGTCCCCCCCAATCCCCAAAGAGAAGGAGTTCTCACATTAGACATGGGATTGAGGTGCTTGTGGGACCTACACAGAGGGGTCTGGGGCTCAGGACAAAGATGTGAAAGCCCAGGAAGGACATGCCATGTTCAGTTCTTGGGGCGCCCCCACCCCACCCCGGCCCAGGCGTCCTGCCTGCAGTGTCCTCTAGCATGGGCTGGAGTGGAGGGGTCTCTTTCAGGCCAGAGGTGGGAGGTGGTCTCTGAGGTGGGAGAACTCACACTCTTCCGTCTCCCTCTCCGGTCCCCCTGGTCAACCAGGAAGGAAGGGACCCTCCCGTACCTCCCCTTAAGGGCCCAGGCGAGCCCAAGGAACTGGGTTCAGAACGTACCAGAGCCTAGGGTGACACCAGAGAACAAATGCTCTCTGGATCTTGGATTTTCTCCTTCTTTGTTGCACAGAAACGCGATGAATCTGCTAAAAGAAACTCTGTTCAAGCAGCAGTTTGACAACCAGCCCCGGGTCCCAGCCCCTTACTATCGGAGGAAGACGTACCTGTGCTACCAGCTAAAGCAGCTTGATGACATGACACTTGACAGAGGCTGCTTCCGAAACAAGGTGCCAAATGGGTCGGGCAGGCAGGGGCTGACCCCACCTGTGCAAGGGAAATGCCGAGGCTTAGTAGAGTCTGAGTTAACCCAGTTTCCCGGGATCTCTCCACCTTCTTTCCCATCCCCAGGCTACCACAGAAGCACATCCCTCCAGCACAACGTCTTTCTGCTCCTCTTTGAGAAGTTCATATTTTCTCATCCTCCAGGTCTCAGCTCAGTCATCACTCTGGGAAGCCAGGCGCTCTTCCAAGGACTGAGCACCTAACCTCACCTGCAAGATCTCCATCACATTTCTGCCTTTCTGCTCATCTTTCTACCTGTCTGTTCTTCCTCTCTCCTTTCCTGACCTGCTCCTTGGTACCCGCAGGTTCAAACATCTCCAGACAACCTCCTGATTGTGTCCAAACACCAGGTTATACTCTACCTGTTGGCTCAGTGGTAAAGAATCCACCTGCCAATACGGGAGACGTGGGTTCAGTCCCTGGGTCAGGGAGGCCCCTGGAGAAGAGAATGGCAACCCACTCCAGTATCCTTGCCTGGGAAATCCCATGGAGAGAGGCAACTGGTGGCCTACAGTCCATGGGGTCGCAAAGAGTTAGACACGACTTAGTGACTAAATAACTATGAAGCCCTGGGGGTGTCTGGTCTACAACCCATCTCCTCTGGTCACAAGGACCCTGATCAGATCCTGATCAAGATACAGATGTGTGGAATTAGTGGATGAGTGAGTCAGTGAAGGAATACATAATGAATGAAAGGAGGTTCTTTCCTTGCGCTATAGGCAAGCTCACATACTGGAAAGTTCACAAGATAGAGCCCCTCATCCCTAACTTCACCCTCCATGTGTGACCTCTGGCCTCTGCCTTCTAATCAGCCCTTCCTGCTCTCTGTCTGGAACCCTCTCCAGAAGCAGCGGCATGCAGAAATAGAAGATAGAAGGGAATGGCTAGCCTCTCCTGTGTTCTCTCCTGGAGAAGTCCATGGACAGAGGTACCCGGCGGGCTCCTGTGGACTACAGTCCATGGGGCCGCAAACAGTTGGACTCGACTGAGTGACTGACACTTCTTTGTGACACGCAGCCTCTTAGATGCCCTGCAGCATGTGGGATCTTAGTTTCCCTACCAGGGTTCAAACTCGAGTCCCCTACATTGGAAGGCAGACTGTTTCTCACTGGACCACCAGGGAAGTCCCTTAATAAATTCTTACTCGCTCTCTGTTTCTCTCCAGGCCTCCATGGCCCACCTTGACTCAGTTCCTCTCCTTTGCATTTCCAGTCCCTGCATTTTCAGTATCACCTCTCCTCCCCTACCTCCCTCAAAGTTTCCTGCCAGTCAAAGCTTTCTCATTCCTCTCTCAACAGGCCCCAACTTAGAAAAGATCTTCAGAGGCTTGAGCATCAGACTCTCATCCCCTTTGTTTTTAAGAAGTGACTCAAGATGACATTTCCTGCAGCATCTCAATGCTTCGCAAACTGCTGACTCTCAGGACGGAGTAACAAGCTCCATGGGCATGCCTGACCCTCGCCCAAGTCCAGAGACCTCTCTGCTGTTTTCTAAGTGGGAAAATATATTTTAATTGAAAAACAAATAAAGGCAATTTGAAAGTCTGTAAAATTTGGGTTACTTTCTTAAAGAGTTAGGTTAGGATTAGTCTTTCCTTCATAAAAAGATGAGTACAAAGAACTTTAGTATTACAGCACTAAGAAAAAATTTGCTTTAGAATTCCTAGTAGAGTCTGGAAGAGTGGGATCATTTTGTGGTTCAATTATTCTCTATTCCTTCTCTGTAGCTAACATTTGTCTAAATAAATAAAATGAGGACTTCCCTGGTGGTCCACTGGCTAAGACTCCTTGCTCCCAATGCAAGGGGCCAGGGTTTGAGCCCTGGTCAGGGGATGATGAGATCCCACATGCCACAACCAAAGATCCTGCAAGCTGAAACCAAAAGACACCACATGTTACAACTACCACCTGGAACAACCAAGTAAAATGATAAATAAAATATTTTTAATAAGTGAATAAGTAAAGTAAAAGTCGTGAAGTTGACCACAGACTTGATTGGGGAAAGAACACACTCGAAACTGTGTTTCCCAGTGTTCTTGGTTGAAGCAACAGGCATTCCTGGCTAGTTGAGACAGAAAAAACATCATTTAATAAAAAGATGTTGGATGGTTCCCGGAATCTCTAGGAAAGACAAGGAACTAAATTTGGAGGCTTCACAGCCAGGAAGCCTCCAAACTATGCTGCTAGCTGGTCTAGTGACCAGGACTGCTGGTGACGGAATGCTTCACCCACAGCGGCTGGATACTAACAAAGAATCCCTGCTTCGACTGCCCCACTGCCAACAGTCCCATCAGGATGGAGGAAAGGGGACAGGAAACAGTTAACAATAAATGATGAACACAGCCTAAGAGTAAAATCTAATGTATTACACTGAATGTGAACAGAGGGGCTTCCCTGGTGGCTCAGATGGTCAAGAATTTGCCCGTAATGTGGGAGACCTGGGTTCAATTCCTGGGTTGGGAAAATCCCCTGAAGAAGGGAATGGTGACCTGCTTCCAGTATTCTTGCCTGGAAAATTCCATGGACAGAGGAGACTTGTGGGCTGCAGTTCATGGGGTCTCAAGGAATCGGACACGATTGAGTGACTAACACAACACAAAATGTGAACAGGATAAATATTTCCACGCTGATTACAAAAAAAAAATAGTCTTTAAGTAATAGAACTTGGAAATAAAGGGATGAACAAAGAGATAAAGGGATAAACAAAAAGATATCAGGTGACTTAATTTTTTATACAATTAAAAATTTTTTTAAATAACAGCTAAAAAAGAAAGCTGAGTACCGAAGAATTGATGCTTTTGAACAGTGGTGTTGGAGAAGACTCTGGAGAGTCCCTTGGACTGCAAGGAGATCCAATCAGTCAATCCTAAAGGAAATCAGTTCTGAATATTCATTGGAAGGACTGATGCCGAAACTCCCATACTTTGGCCATCTGATACAAAGAACTGACTCTTTGGAAAAGACCCTGATGCTGGGAAAGGTTGAAGGTGGGAGGAGAAGGGGTCGACAGAGTTGATCTTTTTTGAGTGTTAGTTCTAGAAGGTCTTGTAAGTCTTCATAGAACTGTTCAGTTTCAGCTTCTTTAGCGTTACTGGTTGGGGCATAAACTTGGATTACCATGATATTGAATGGTTTGCCTTGGAAACGAACAGAGATCATTCTGTCATTTTTGAGACTGCATCTAAGTACTGCATTTCAGACTCTTTTGTTGACCATGATGGCTACTCCATTTCTTCTAAGGGATTCCTGCCCACAGTAGTAGATATAATGTTTCTACTATAATGTACCTACTACTCCAAGGTAAGAGAACCCCAAGTAAGACGGTAGGCACTGAGAGAGAGTATCAGAGAGCAGACAGACTGAAACTACAACCACAGACAACTAGCCAGTCTGATCACACGGACCACAGCCTTGTGTAACTCAATGAAGCTAAGCCAAGCCGTGTGGGGCCACCCAAGATGGCTAGGTCATGGTGGAGAGGTCTGACTGAATGTAGTCTGCTGGAGAAGGGAATGGCAAATCACTTCAGTATTCTTGCCTTGAGAACCCAATGAACAGTATGAAAAGGCAAAAAGATAGGACACTGAAAGATGAACTCCCCAGGTCGGTAGGTACCCAATATGCTACTGGAAATCAGTGGAGAAATAACTCCAGAAAGAGTAAAGGGATGGAGCCAAAGCAAAAACAACACCCAGCTGTGAATGGGACTGGTGATGGAAGCAAGGTTCAATGCTGTAAAGAGCAATATTGCATAGGAACCTGGAATGTTAGGTCCATGAATCAAGGCAAATTGGAAGTGGTCAAACAGGAGATGGCAAGAGTGAATGTCGACATTCTAGGAATCAACGAACTAAGATGGACTGGAATGGGTGAATTTAACTCAGATGACCATACTAATATAAATAAATACTAATAACTACATTGAATGTGTGATGAAGAATTGGATTTTACATAGTTTCAAATTATAGGCAGACTTCATTTAATTGCATTCCACTTTTTTGTGTTTCATAGGCACTGCATTTTTTACAAACTGAAGGCTTGTGGAAACCTGCATGGAGCAAGTCTATTAGCAGTGTTTTTCTTAGAATATTTGCTCACTTCATGTCTCTGTGTCACATGTTAGCAATACTTTCAATATTTCAAAGGTTTTCATTATCAGTTTGCTTGTTATGGTGATCTGTGATCTTTTTTCCTCTTATTATTCTTAAAATCTATTTTTTATTGGAGGATGATTTCTTTACCATGTTGTGTTGGTTTCTGATCAGTGATCTTTGACATTACCATTTTAATTTGCTCTTTTTGTTTTGCATTTTTAAGCTAACGTATGTACTTTAAAAAAAAAAAAACTTTTTTTTGGCAGCACCATGCAGCATGCAAGATCTTAGCTCTGAGCCCCTGCAAGTGGAAGTGCAGTCTTAGCCACTTGGCCACCAGGGAATTCCCAAGGTATGTACATTCTTAAAAAATGTAATATTGTCACATACTTAGTAGCCTTCAGGATAGTGTAAACAAAACCTTTATATGTGCTAGGAAACTATTTTTCCTTGTGACTTGCTTTATTTCAGTATTTGTTTTATTGTGGTAGTCTGAAACCAAATCTGTAATATCTCCAAGGCATGTGAGAACCTTTTCCAGAAATGGTTATTAATTTCAAAGCAAAAGAAGTAACTTCACAGTGGAGAAGCCTGGCAGGCGCCTTCCTAATCAAATAAACTGGACAACATGAGGAATGGCACCTGGATGGAGTACCATGACAACACAGGGTTACTTTGTGATGTTCCTGCTGGAGATGCAAGACCTGAACCTAATCACAAGTGATGAAATAAAATTTATAAGGCAGAACAAGAAAAATTAAACATAAAATTTTCTCGGTGTGTGTGTTTGTTTGGGCCTCCCTCCCTAACTTGCAATATGCATCGGCACTACATATTAACCAGAGTTTCTCAAAGAAAGGAGTGCCTGCTCAATCATAAAGATCAACTTTTTCCCTTTCTTCAGACGCTGGCAATGTAACGTCTTAAAGAGCAGCACGCTTTCCGGGCTCTCCAGGCGGTCATGGTGACTCACTGCTCACTTTGTCCAGGCTTACCTGGACTATGTAGACTCGGTGACCTTTATGTGAAATAGCAATAAGTCACTTTGACGTAGGATCCTTTGTCTTAAAAAAGTATACAACTCTGCCCTTGACTTCTAATTAACAGGCAGAACGATTCTAAGCTTTCTGAGACTCTGCTCCCCGGGTTAAAATCCTGTTTGGCTCAATTAAAATCCCGTCCTTTTCTTCTTAACTTGAGGGCTCACTGAATTTTCGTAGACATGTGTGAAAGTTGCTCACTCATGTCCGACTCTTTGCAACCCCACGGACTGTATAGATTCTCCAGGCCAGAATACTGGAGTGGGTAGCCTTTCTCTTCTCCAGGGAATCTTCCCAACCCAGGGATCGAACCCAGGTCTCCTGAACTGCAGGTAGATTCTTTATCGGTTGAGCCACCAGGGAAGCCCCAAGGAAACATCAGAGGAGCCCAAATTTAGGGACACACCAGAGCGCTCACTTACCTGTCAGAGGTTATACAGCACCCCTTGAGGTGGGCAGCTGGGGAGGGAGACTGGGGAAATGAACCTTTTGTTGGATAATTGCCATTTCCTCTCATCCAAAATGATGAAGGTTCTATTAGCAAGAAGATGAATTGAGTGTCCACAGGCAACTGTTATGAACTGAGATATGTCCCCCCTTAATATTCACGTTGGAACTGCTATATTTAAAATGGATAACCAACAAGGCATGTTGTATACCACGTGGAACTCTGCTCAATGTTATGTGGTAGCCTGGATGGGAGGGGAGTTTGGGAAAGAATGGATACATGTATATGTATGGACCAGAGATCAAATTGCCAACATCTGTTGGATCATCAAAAATGCAAGAAAGTTCCAGAAAAACATCTACTTCTGCTTTATTGGCTATGCCAAAGCCTTTGACTGTGTGCATCACAACAAACTGTGGGAAATTCTTAAAGAGATGGGAATACCAGATCACCTGACCTGCCTCTAGATAAATCTGTATGCAGGTCAGGAAGCAACAGTTAGAACTAGACATGGAACAACAGACTGGTTCCAAATAGGAAAAGGAGTACGTCAAGGCTGTATATTGTCACCCTGCTTGTTTAACTTATATGCAGAGTACATCATGAGAAATGCTGGGCTGGATGAAGCACAAGCTGGAATCAAGATTGCCGGGAGAAATATCAATAACCTCAGATATGTAGATGACACCATCCTTATGGCAGAAAGTAAAGAACTAAAGAGCTTCTTGATGAAAGTGAAAGAGGAGAGTGAAAAAGTTGGCTTAAAATCCAACATTCAGAAAATTAAGATCATGGTATATGGTCCCATCACTTCATGGCACATAGATGGGGAAACAGTGGAAACAGTGAGAGACTTTATTTTGGGGGGCTCCAAAATCACTGCAGATGGTGACTGTAGCCATGAAATTAAAAGACTCCTTGGAAGAAAAGCTATGACCAACCTAGATAGCATATTAAAAAGCAGAGACATTACTTTAGCAACAAAGGTCTGCCTGGTCAAAGCTATGGTTTTTCCAGTGGTCATGTATGGGTATGAAAGACTATAAAGAAAGCTGAGCACCAAAGAATTGATGCTTTTGAAATGTGGTGTTGGAGAAAACTCTTGGGAGTTCCCTTGGACCTAAAGGAGATCCAACCAGTCTATCCTAAAGGAAATCAGTCCTGAATATTCATTGGAAGGATTGATGCTGAAGCTGAAACTCCAATACTTTGGCCATCTGATATGAAGAACTGACCCATTGGAAAAGACCCTGATGCTGGGAAAGATTGAAGGCAGAAGGAGAAGAGGACGACAGAGTATGAGACAGTTGGATGGCATCACCGACTCAATGGACATGAGTTTGAGTAAACTCCGGGAGTTGGTGATGGACAGAGGCCTGGCATGCTGCAGTCCATGGGGTCGTAAAGAGTCGGACATGACTGAGTGAACTGAACTGATACGTATGGCTGAGTCCCTTCGTTGTTCACCTGAAACTATCACGACACTGTCAATCAGCTATACTCCAATACAAAATAAAAAGCTTTTTTTTTTTAATATCATGTTGGAGATCTAACCCCAGGACCTCAGAATATGACTTCATTTGGAGCAAGAGCCTTTAAAGGGGAGGTTAAGTGAGGTCATAGGGGTGAACCCTAATTTGGTATGAGTCCTTTTAAGAAGGGACAGACCCACACAGAAGGAAGGCCACATGAAAACGCAGGGAGAAGACGACCGTCTACAAGCCAAAGAGAGAAGCCTCAGGACAAACAGCTCTTCCAACTCCGCGACCTCAAACTCCTAGCCTCTAGAACTGTGAGGACATAAGTTCCTGCTCTTCAGTCCCTACCTCACCCCCATCTGTGGTTCTTTGTTCTGGTGGCCTTGGGACACTGATACAGAGACTAGGAGTGTCAGCTTCAGTGTGGTGCGAGGTTGTGGAGGGCAGGGTCTTGAGAGACTCAGCCTAGCCAGGCCTGTCTTCTGCAAGAAGTGGGTGCAGGGCTTCCCTGGTGGCTCAGTGGTAAAGAATCCGCCTGCCAATGCAGGAGACACAGGTTCGAGCCTTGATTCAGGAAGATCCCATGTATCGAAGAGTAACTAAACCCGTGGACCACAACTCTTGAGCCTGTGCTGCAGATCCCAGGAACCACAACTACTGAAGGCCTTGCACCCTAGATACAGCCCCCATGCTCCGCAACAAGAGAAGCCACTGCAATGAGAAACTCAGGCTCTAGAGAGAAGCCCGCACAGCAACATAGGGCCCAGCACAGCCAATAAATAAATCCATTAAAAAAAAAGAAGTGGTAGAAGCTCCAGAAGGTGGGGGTGGTGAGGCTTTACTGCCGTTGTTATGCAGTAGCTAAGTTGTGTCCAGCTCTTTTTAACCCCATAGACTGCAGCATGTCAGGCCTCCCTTTCCCTCACTATCTCCCAGAGTTTGTCCAAGTCTATATCCACTGAATCAGTGATGCCACCCAACCATCTCATCCTCTATCACCCTCTTCTCCTTTTTCCTTCAATCTTTCCCAGAATCAGGGTCTTTTCCAAGGAGTCGGCTCTTTGCATCAGGTGGCCAAAGTATTGGGAAGGGAAGTAAGATTCTAGCTTCAGCTTCAACAGCAGTCCTTCCAGTGAATATTCATGCTTGATTTCCTTTAGGATTGACTGGTTTGATCTCCTTGCTGTCCAAGGGACTCTCAAGAGTCTTCTCCAGCACCACAGTTCGAAAGCATTGATTCTTCAACCATCAGCCTTCTTTATGGTCCAACTCTCACATCCGTACATGACTACACTGAAGCCCCTAAAGCTGGGAGCTGATGTTTCCCTCCCCTTTCAAGGACAGCTGGGGACCTTCAGAAAGCCGGGAAGGCTGCTGGTTGCCCATTCCCAGGCCAGGGCCCTCTCCCTGCTCTCTTTCTGGGGGTCCTCTTCTCTCTTCCTTTTTGAGGTAGCTGGCCTTGTTCTCCCCAAGGCTTCTCAAGGTCAGTGGCCTCCTTCCCCCTACTGTCTTCTCCCCTCCTGCTCCTGGGCTCCACTGGACCCTTGACTTTCCACCCACTTGCTTTAAATCCTTCCTCTCTTGTCCAGGTTTTGTCTTCCTTCTCAACTTGCCTTCTTTCCTGTTCTTCAGCTTTCCTTTTACTTTTTCACTTGTTTCTTTTCTCTTTTTTGGCTAAGGCATGCAGGATCCTACTTCTCCAACCAGGGATTTAACTCATGCCCCCTGCAGTGTGCTAAGCTACTCACTCATGCCCAGTTCTTTGTGACCCCATGGATGGTAGTCCACCAGGCTTCTCTGTCCACAGGATTCTCCAGGCAAGAATACTGGAGTGGGTTTCCATGCCCTCCTCTAGGGGATCTTCCTTACCCAGGGATCGAACCCGTCTCTTACTTCTCCTTCACTGGCAGGTGGGTTCTTAACCACTAGCACCACATGGGAAGCCCATTGGTAGTGAGATACAGCTCTCTATGAGCTGGCTAGGTGTACCTGAATAGCTAACCACACCCTCTCTGTTTGCCCCACCCATGAAAATGAGCACAGTAATGATGCCACTGCCACAGGTTGTATTCAGGTAACACACCTGAGAATCAGGCTGCGAATTCATACCAGAGTCCTATGCGGCTTTTCTTGGGGACCCATAATCAGAGTCAAGGCTCAGAGCTGAGGGCAGAGCCTGCTAAGGCCCCTACACTCTAACTGGAGTTTTCAAGGAGCTGCCAGGGCAGAGGCCAGACTCCCCTGGGTCAGGAACTAAGAGGCAGCTGGAACTCACCCACATGCTGCCTTCTCACCTCCTCCAAACCAACCCTGACCTTGGCCCCCTCTCCATCACCCCTAGTGGCTTTATCTACTGTTGAGGCAATCCGAGCGTGGGTTGGAAAAGAATTTCCAGACACAGAGTACAGAAGAAAAGAGTGAGTTTAAGAACAAAGAGCAGAGGCAAAGTGGGCACTGCGAGCGTGGGGGACTGACAGCTCTTGACAGGCCAGGGAGAGTTGACCATGTTCATCGGTCAGTAGCCAATTTTTATAACCTCAAGACAAAATTCCTGCTGGAAGGCTGGTGTTAGTTGACTGGTTGGGGCTCTATAGGGTGTTTACTGGGTTGGGCATCTTTGCCTAATTGGGAGTCAGGAAGCTTGTTGGTGATGATGGGAGGTTTGGGGCAATAGTTACAAAGGGATTCAGTCAGCTTCAGAGGTGTCCTTGGTTCTGGGCCCTGCTTCTGTGGCCTGGGGGCAGGGCCTCAACATCTACCACTTATGTGCCCACGGCCACCTGAAACTCAGAATGAAAAGCTGGTTGGATGGTCTTCCTTTTGGCTGCTCGCCTCCCATCCTCTCTTCCTCACCAATGGTTTTGGCCACGGGAGGACGGACAGGCCATTTTCACTTCCTGCCTCACGGACTCCCCTGATACTCTTGGCCTCTGTAGGAACACAGCTCCTAAGCACAAGAGAGTCAATGTCCCAGCACCCTTGCCAATGACAGGAGGCTGCAGATAAACATTCCTATCTCCAGTCCTCCAGGTGGTGGGGGACAATTTGGAGAGGGGCATTCCACACAAAGTCCAGGTGGAATCAACCCCTCTGGCCCACAGCATCAACCTCAGTGACATGCCTTATCTTGGCTTTTCCTCCTTCCCTGCCCTTGTCCCCCTAGTCCTTACTCCTGCTCCCTGGGACCACCTCCAAAACAAAGTCTCACACCTATACCCAAGCCTAGTCTCAGATTCTGCTCTCATAGATACGGTAGCAGTTTTCAGGAGCTGCTCTAACAAAGTAAGACTGGATGGGTTAAATAACAGGAATTTATCCTGTCACAGTTTGGAGGCTGGAAGTCTGAGATCAAGGTGTTGGCAGGTCTGGTTCTTTCTGAGGCTGTGAGGGAAGGATGTGTTCCAGGCCTCTCTCCTCGGCTGGTAGATGGCCACCTTCTCACTGCGTCTGTTCTTATCACCTCCCCTCTGTGTCTCGGGCCCAAATTTCCCACCAGTCAAACTGGATTAGGGTCCAGGCTAATGATATCATTTACATTTGTTTATTATTCGGTAAAGACTCAATCTCCAAATAAAGTCATACTCTGAAGCCCTGGAGGTTGGGACTTCAACCTATGGATTCAGGGAGGTGAGATGGGTGGGGCTGGTTCTGGAAACACAGTTCCACCCATAACAGAAACTGAAGTTGAGAGGGTCGTGGGCATGGGTTTCAGAAACAGATCTGTAGGGTGGGACATGAAAACAGGTCCCCCACAGTCAGACCTCTGTGATAATCCCTGACTGTGCTGTGTACTGGGACAGCGCAGAGACGAAGCACTGGATACAAGATGGTAGCCCTGAATGTGGAGTTGGCTCAGTGTGAAAGCGCGAACAAAGAACTGGCAGACCCAGGTCAGCCCACTCTCAACTTGGGCTTTCTAGGTTTCTTCTATTTTTGATATTTTGTTAAGTTGCATCAGGTCTTAGTTGCGGCCCATGGGCTCTCTGTTGTGGAACCTGGACCTCTCTAGCTGTGGTTCTCAGGCTCAGCAGTCGCCCCGTAGCATAGTTACAAGATCTTAGTTACGAGATCAGGTATCAAACCCTTATCCCCAGCACTGGAAGGTGGATTCTTAACCACTGGACCACCAAGGAAGTCCCTCTTCTAGATCTTTTTTGTTTTGGAAAGTATAATTATTTTTCATAGATGTGTATGGTATGTGTGCCAAGTTGCTTCAGTAGTGTCTGACTTTGCAACCCTGTGAACTGCAGTCCACCAGGTTCCTCTGTCCATGGGATTCTCCAGGCAGAATACTGGAGTGGGTTGCCATTTCTTTCTCCAGGGGATCTTCCCAACCTAGGGACTGAACCCCCATCTCTTATGTCTCCTGCATTTACCACTAGCACCACCTAGGAAGCTCCTAGTGTATGTAAATGAATCATATTTTTTTGCATTTTATTTATGACAGTGTTTAAAGGGCCCCTGATGTCTTGCAGCCATGGGACATATCCTGCAGGCCGTGGGGCCCAATATTTAGTCATAAAAGAAGCAGAGCTGCAAAGGAGCCTGAACAAACAGCCTCATGGGCCTCTTATGCTGAGGGCCAACAGGAAAGAATCAGAATCCGAAGCCCTGGGATGAAAAATTAGGGATAAAGGATCTAAGGACCTTGCCACCAGAATCCCCTGACCCCTCTGGCTGGCATCGTTAGCCAATGGACCACCTGAGGCAGATATCCCTCAAGATCACTCTTTTCCTTCTCAATTCACCTTCATCTCCCCTCCTCATCCCAGTATTGACCAGGGACAGCTCACTCCTTCCCAGGAGGAAATGACTTACCCTCCTGAAGAACTGACACAAGGCCCACACACACGAGCAGGAGTGCTGAGACCACGTGTGGGGCTGCATGTGAGGGTTTGAGACTTAGAGGAGAAAACTAACCTGACAGGGAGAATGTACATATACGAGAACACCTCCAGGTCTCAAGATTAGCTGGCATGGACGCCTGGCGCTGGCCCAGTGCACTGCCAAGGTGGGTCTGGGGTGGGGATGGGTCTGAGAGGTCTGGAGGGCTCACCGCAGGGCTGCAGCTCTTCCCTCCGCATGGCTGTGATGCCATCGCAAGCAATGATCAGGTCTCCAACAGCTTTTTTTCTAAAATCATCTTTAATGTAGTTTTATTAATTTTTTTTTGCCTCATTTACCAGATAAATCATCTAAATAAATAGATGCTATACAGTCTCTTACCAACATCAGTAGAAAAATAAAACCATGCTCTGCATCTGCTCCAGCTCTCCTCGCACACGCTCACTCAGAAAAGGCATGTGCTTGCAATCGACTCGCGCCCCCCAACCCCTCCCAAATACATTCATTTAGTCTGAACAAAGCTCGACGCTCATTCTGTGCAAAGGAAGCGTTCTTGTGCTGAGCCCTGGAGGCCCAGTGGGCCAGTTATAAAGCAAAGGCAAAAACCACCAGACCAGTGAAGCGCCCTCTCCAGGGGCAGGAGCCAAGGAGGAAGCTGGCGATGGGACCACCATCCTGAGAGCAGAGGTGGTCCTCGAGTGGCCTGCGGCATCAGCAGAGGGGTGGCTGTGCCAGGGGCAGAGAACACGCCCTTTGCCCCACCCCACGTTAAAACAAAAGTACCAACATTCAAAGCAGGTGGGGCTGGGGGAAGGAACGGCAGGTGGTCCAACTTTTTCAGTACCCCCTCCCCAAGTGAGTACTGGCCTTCTGGGGTGGCTATGGGGTGGGGAGGGAGCTTGTGCCCAGCTTGTCCTCTCATCCCAAGCCCCGGTAGAATGCTCAGGGCTGGAGAAGTCCTGAAGGCCACTTCCAACCCCTCACAAAGGTCTCCATCCTATGTCCTGGGTGGGTAGGTCCTAAGAGCTTTGGCTCCCAGGGTTCAGCCCTCCAGACAGCACGGCACCCTGCGGGCCGTGAAGGACTGAAAGTCAAGCAGTGTTCCAGGGCAGCAGCCACCACGTCCCATAAAAGAGCCCCCACCCCAAACCAGCGTGTGACACAAACAGCTCTTCACAGTGAGGCCGGAGGAGGCCGCCTGTCCCCGGGGGTGGGGGGGGGTGTGACTTCTATTGGAAGCTGCCAGCCAAGTCCAAAGCCAGGGCCAGCATCTTTCTGTCACAGCGAGGCCCCTTGCCACCACCCTCCCCTCTGCCAGGAGGCCCACGCTGGCTGCCCATCCCCTCCCCAGGGCTCCGGGCAGGAGGGTTCCCCACAGCCCCTCAGTTCCCCGGTCCACCCCCACATACTCCTCTAGACACAAACCCCTAGGCTGGGGGTAAATCAAGTCATGGGGTGGGGGGTGGTGCCATCCCCCAGTGGAAGCACTGAATTGACCCTGGACAACAAAGGACTAAGGAGGAAGGGGGACCCCCACGCAGGGACCTGGGATCTTGCCAGCAAGTCACCCCAAAGAAAAATGGGGTGCATGGTGTCTTTGGTTTGGGAACTTGGGAAGAAGGGGTCTGGGGAAGAACTTCCCTACTGGAGGAGCCTCAGCAGGATACTGCCTACTTCCTGAGGACAAAGCAGAGCATAGAGCTGGCCCTGGGGCGGGGAGCGGGGACTCAGTGCCTGGCCTGAGATGGGGACAGGGGAGGGAGCCTGTCTTGCACTTGCTCCCCTGGTGCCCACCCCTAACCTGGCTTCTCCCCTACAGGGCCAGGGTAGGGAAGAGGTCACTCCTCACTGCAGGGTGAAGCCACTAGTCCACAGGACGGTCTGTGCAAACTGAAAACAGAGCGCCCCCTCTTCTGGCAGACACAGGCCCTGCCAGGGCGAGGGCAGGGGCAGGGGGCGGGGCTTGGACAGTCTCACCCACCCTCCGCTACAGCCCAATCACAGGAAGACATGGCAAAGGTCCCCCCATAGAGAAACAAGGTTAGTCCCAGCTGCAACGTTGAGGGTGGATGGGGAGGAGACCCAGAACAGGAGGAGGAAGGGTGTCAGGAGTCAAGGGCTGCCCTGAGAAGGTGATGGGACGATCCCTCCCTCCCTGACCACCCACACCCACGTCTGGTTGGCTGAGTTGGGGGGGGCGCAGAAAAAGAGGGGAGGGGAAAGGCCGGAAAGTCACCTGAGTCAGAGAGAACAGGGGCCCCGGTGGGGAGGGGGCGCGCAGGAGAAAAATGGAACCTAATGCCTCAGAGCTTGCGCTGATGCAGGGCACACATGCACACACTTGCACACCTGTGACTGCGCTGGTGCAGGGGCCACACGCACACACCTGCACACCTGTGACTGGCCAGGTGAAACCACAAGACGGCATTCCACACCTGGAGCACTGGAGGCCATCCGGCCGCCCCCTCACCCCCCCCCCCCCCCCCGCCCTCCACTGAGGGCGCAAACATGCTGATTGGACAGATCCTGTCAGGTGAAGTGCTGGGAGGGTGGAGTGAGGAGGGTTGCCTACGGCAAGCTCTTTTGTGCTGTGATTCACGCCCCCATTCACCCATTCACCTGGTCAGGGTTTCCAAACAGGAAGTTTGCAAGACCTGCTACACATGGCTACGGACATGTGCGTGCAGTCACGAGGGCACGAGGGACAGTGCACACACCTACGTGGTGCGCACGTGAGCAGCTTTCACAGGCCAGTTGGGGTGGGGGGAGTAGCTCTCAGCGGAAGAGTCTTATTAGCTGGCAACCACCCCACCCGGGGAAGGGAGAGACTTCTCTGGGTTGTGGCTAGCCATTTCCAACCCTTCCCAGAGGCCCCTCAGCTCTCAGACCCCGTAGCTTTTGCTCAAAGCCAGCCTCCATCTCCCCCGAAGAGCTGGAGTGGAAAGTTAAAAGGAAAGACCCCTCCCCAAACACACACAGAAGGGAAAAGGGGTAACCAACCAGAAAGGGGGGGGGGGGGGGGGGGGGGGGGGGGGGGGGTTCAGGTCTTCCCGTCCTCCTTTAGTCCCAGGACCAGTTGCTGTCTCTCCGGAGAAGGGGGCCAGAGGGGTCGGGGGAGGCTGGCCCTGTCCCCGTCCTGCCCTGGAGACAGCACCCCAAGTGACAGAGCAGTGCCAGGCCTCCCCAGGCCCCGCCCTGCCCCAGCTCTGTAAACGTCTGTCTGTCCGTCCGCGCAGAGAGAGGGGCTGGTGGACTGGACAGTGTTGAGAGCATCACCCCTTCTCCTGGTCAATGTTTTTGTTGTTTTTTTTTTAAATAAAATAATTATCCCGCCCTAACCCCCTCCTCATTTCCGGAAGTCCCCACCCCGAGCCCCAAAGAAAACAGTTTAAGAGTTAAAAATGGCAGATCAGAACTTCCCGCTGCGGTCTCGGAAGAAGCCCTCGGCGGCCTGGGCCTCGCGGAAGGTGACGGTGATGGAGTTGGCGGTGATGTCGGTCACTGTCACTTCACTTGAGGGGAGCGTGGGCGTCCAGGAAGGGGGCCCCTCCACAAGGTCTGCCTCTGCTGCAGCCATGGGACAGACAGACAGACGGGGGGCGTGGGCAGTGTTGGCAACAAGGTGGAGAAGGTGGGCGTGGGTGGCCGCGTGTGAACCCCCTTCCACCCACCCCCCAACCCCCTACCCCCGCCCAGATCTTCCTCCGAGTCTCCAGCCAGGTCAGAGCCTAGTTCAAGACTGGCCGCACGGGGAGAGGTCATTTATCTTCCCCGGCTGGACACAAGCTCCTTCTGAGAGGGACCACGGAAAGAGCTCCGGGCTAGGGGCCAGGGTCCCCAACAGGCTGGGGGGGCCCCCTCTGGGCCCTGACAACTCGAGGGGCCGTGCCAGCTCTGAGGGTCCCTGGGTCTGGGCCGGGGGCCGGGCTGCCTTACCCTCCTCTTCGGGGGGCTGCTCAGCAGGCTCCCACTCGCTGGCCGCCTGCAGGACCTCCTGGGCCGGTGACTCCTGCAGGAAGAGCTCCCGTCGATGGCTGTGACTCTCCAGGTTGGGCCCGCGGGGCGGGAACTTCTTGCGTGAGAGCCGCAGGTACTTGTGGGCCTTGCGGGGCTTGCGGAGCGGGAAGGGCAGGGTGGGCACCAAGGGGCCCTTGTTCACCAGCTCGGGCGCCCCCGCCTTGACCACCCCCTCGGGGCTCCCGCTGCCGAGTGGGCGCGTCAGGGAGAAGCAGAGCTTCTCCTTGCCCTTGGCCTTGTGGGAGCTCCGCAGGTCCATGCTGTACAGCCGCTGCGGGGGCAAGCCAGGGCACGGCGGGTCAGCCCCGCCCTCCCGCCCGCTGCCGCGCCTTGGCTCACGCCATCCCTCCCGCCCGGGATCCCTTCCCCAAGTTTCGGGGCTCAGAACCAGCCGGCACCCCACCCGGCACCCGGCCCAGCTCGGCCTTCATCTTGGCCCCCGAGGCGCGGCCTCAGAGGCCAGGGTTGCAGGGCACATTCCTTCTGTCCACGGCAGAGGGGCAGACAAGAGGTACAGGTGGAAAACTGACCGAAAGAAAACACACCTGGATTTTTGTGGCCGATCAATTAAGGAGCAATTCTTCATCATAGGAAAGGACTCTTTGTTTCTAACATGTCCCCAAAGCTGAAACGGTCAGCTGCCAGGGAGATGGTGGGAGGCACAGGGCCCTTAAGTTTCTTGGGAGAAAGTTAACGCAGCACTGGGGTGCACCGTGTCACCCGGCTATAGGGATGGTGCGCTGCCGGCAGGCCGCAGATGCACCATGATTCCCTCAGGGCCTTCCTCGGCTCTGAGCCACGGCGGGGGGGGGATCCTGTCTGGGTCCAGACACCTGTTCATGTCCTGCCTCATTCATGTTAAAAGGGGCTGGACGGCACGTGCTTCCATCATTCAAAGGCTGAAGTTTTAAAATTTGTGCATTTGTCTTACTGACTCCTAGAGGCTGCTGCTGCTAAGTCGCTTCAGTCGTGTCCGACGCTGTGCGACCCCATGGATGGCAGCCCACCAGGCTCCTCCGTCCCTGGGACTCTCCAGGCAAGAGTACTGGAGTGGGTTGCCATTTCCTTCTCCAGAAGGAAATTCTGGAGGAAATTTCTCCACTCCTAGGGGAAATTTATACAAATCAGAGAAAGCTCCTTGGTGCTAAGATGTTGAGGGCCTGGGCCATTCTGGGACAGGAACTTCTCTGCTGTCACCAGAAGCCAAGAGTTCCCAGAAGAGAATGAGGCCCATAGATGGGACCTGCATGTCAAACATCTCAAGCTGGGGACAAAGGTCATCACAGGTGCAAGCTCCATACTCCAGTCCCACCTGCTAATCCCCATCACTTGGCAGGGGCGCAGGTTGTCATGACAATGGGAAGAGGACTGGACTGGGAGGAGACTGTGAAGCTACTGCAATGCTTCAGCACTGCAGGAATTATCCCATATGCAGCTTTATCAGAACCTACTCCTTCAACCTGGCTCACAGGCTGAGTGAACTCTCATACAGTTCTGTTCTTCTCTACTTCACCATGAGAGAATTACAGTTACTAATGGGTCTGGGAGCACCAGGAGTGAGATCTGGGTTTTAGTCCAGCTGTGTGATTCTGGGCACTGGCCTCCCTGAGCCTCAGTTTCTTCCATCAATGAAATGAAGAAACTATAGCGGCCAGCCTCCAAGATGGCCCCAAATATCTGCCTCTGGGATTCACACCTGTGTGGAGTCTCCTCTATACTGAATACTGCAGTGTGGGACTTCCGAGGCTAAGTCTCCAAGGACATGGTGCTTTGTCCTTGCTCTCTCTGTTCGCCCACCCTGGAGGAGGCTAGTGGCCCTACTATGAGGCCAGCCAGCAGCCCTATGGAGAGGCTCAGCATTGAGGAACCAGGCCTCCTTTAACATCTAGCACTGATGCACCAGGCACACGGGTAGCCATGTTAGGAGCAGATCTTCCAGCCCCAGTCAAGCCTTCAGATGAGTGGATTTCCAGCAGACATCATAACTGTAATCTGAGCCAGAATCACTACAGAACCAGCTAAGGTACTCCCTGATTCCTGATTCACTGAGACCATGTGGTATAAGTGTTTACTGCCTTAAGTTGCTCGTTAAGGGTTAATGTGTTACACAGCAAGAGATGAGTGATACATCTTCCCTGTGGGTTTGGTGTGCAGATCAACTGTGTTCATTTGTGAAGAGCATGGCGCACAGAGCTCAGCATGGAGATGTCTGACATGCTGTCTCTTTCTCAGGACCCAATCAACACCAAACCCCAGGGATCACACCCACTGCAGGAAGGGAGACCCATCTAATCTGGCAAAAGCCTCATGTGATCTACAATTTAGAATGGACAGGAGGCTGGACATGGCTCACACTGGACATGGACCAAGATGCCTATGTTTGGGCTTTAAAGTCCCAGGTGGGCCTTGTTAAACCAAGGACAGCAGGTATTGTCATCATCCACATTTGGCAGAAGAGAAAACTCGAGCTCAGAGACTTTCCTTGAATCACGGAACTACACCACTCTAGCCTACATCCTCTTTTCAGTGCAAACCAGCGAAGGGTAGCAGAGTGCCTTCAAGACCTCAAGCAGAGGGTTTCTGCTCACTCAAAATGACACGTTTCTAGGACACTCCAAGGCTATGATTCCAAAATTCCATGAATCTCCTTTTCTTAGATTCTAACATTCCAGACTCCCCTTGTTTCCTCAACTCTCTCAAGTTTATGCTCCTAAGGTTCTCAAATACTACAACTTTGTATTTTGGAGATTCTGAGCATCAAAGAGGCTTATTTATGACATTCAAAGCTTTCAAAATTCTAGGATCCCATGAGTGACACACGCACCCTCCCTCCCTCCACCGGATCTCCCACCCATGCTGTTTTCCCCTGGGCACCAGCCCGAATTCTGACTTTTCCCAACTCCTCCCACTGAAACTTACTCACTAAGTGCCCCACCCACCCCACCCTCCACAGTGCCCTTGATGGAGCCAGAGGAGGGTTAGTGTTTTAGCAGAACTAGCTGGTGCAAAGGCACAGATGGTAGGGGCGGGGGGAGAGGAGCAAGGGGCCCTAAGGGATGGCACCAGAGCTGGTGGGGTTACCTGCAGCAGAAGCCGCTTGGGTTTCGGACCTCTCTTCCTATACCCCGACGCTCGGTCTCTCTCCTCCCTGGGGTGCAAAGCAGATGGCAGAAGAAAAGGAAACACTGGTGACATTTAAGGGTAAGTAGGGCGTCCACTCCACCTGGCCCTCTGCTGTCTACAGGGGATGGGGGCACCCACCACAGGATACCACCCATCCTGGGGTCAGGCTCCTCCCATTGCTCTCTTTAGGCCATGACATGGGGTGGAGTGTTCAACTCTCAGGGCTCCCTCTTCTCAACTGACTAAAGGTGAGGCCACAGCTACTGGTCCCAGCTGCTGAGGTGGGACTCAGGGGGCATCTCCAAAAATATGTGGGTCTTCATGGCCCCAAGGTCAGGCCAGACCTCTGCTCTCCATGCACTGGGAACAACCCCCAGAACAATTTCCAATTTCCACTCTTAGGAGACTGGTATAGAAACCTCTCAATCACATTTGCCTTGAATGGGCCCAGAGGAGCTGAGGAGAATGGCGGATGAGTCCTTCTGCATGTGAAGCTCTGCTCAGAACTCCCTGCCAATTTGGCAACTGCACAAACCTGGTGGGGAGGACAGGCTCCCATTGCCTGTATCGTCTGGCTGGGGAAAGGGAGAAAAACTAGCTTGCATTCAGTCCCCAGCAGACGCCAGACTCTCTGCCGGATGCCTTCCTCACTTCACACACACACAAGGCACAACCTGAGGACGCATACAAAGACACACACAATACAACAACGCCAGCTACCCCAACCATGTGCTGGAAGTGGTGGGATGATTCAAAGTCATTTCGCTTGACTTCACTCCACTCACACTTTCTGAGGCCTTAGGCCAGTCTCTCAGTCTGGCTCAAGTCTTAACTTGAGCCCAGTTAAGCCAGTGGGTCCATGGCTCCTATTTCCCTCAAGGGAGTGACTGCCATCCGCTTCCAGGCATCAGACTCCAGGGGTGCTGGGGGCAGAGTTGTCCTTCCCACCCTGTAGAGCTGGCTTCAGCAGGTCTGCCCTGGGGTCCCAAAACCAGTGTTTGAGAGAAGCACCAAGGGCATGCGATACCCAGACCAATCAGGCCTCCCCAATCCTGGAGAGTGAGAATCTAACCTCAGAGCCCCATGCTGGGAGCCCAGGTCACCTCTACCTGATCCAGGGGGACACCCTGGCTGGCCATGCTGCCTCTCTGGGCCTCAGTTTCCTGGTCTGGAGCAGGAGCTTCCCTTCTCAGCTGGGCTCTGGAGCTCCTCGGGGGAGCAAGAGGTCCCTGACATTTCTCAAAGCAGGGTTGGTGGGGGTTGTTAGAAAGACTAAGATAATAGAGAAGAAGAGAGAGGGAAGAAAAAGAAAAAAGAGGAAGAGGAGAAGGAAATAGAGGGTGGGGAGAAGGAAAGGGCCTTGAGAGAAAAGAAGAAGATGTCTATTATATTTGTATAAGTGTTGTTTATTATTGTATTTATCACCATGTTCTGGGCACTCTGTACAAGGCACTGTTCTCAATGCTGTAACCTTCATCCTATGAGGGAGGCACAGTTTCTATCCTCATTTTACATCTGAGGCATAGAGAGATTAAGTCACTTAACCGATGCCACAATTCTGACAACTTTCACTACTGGTGAAGATGCTGGGTTCCAGGAGCCAGGCCTGGTGAGGTCAAGCCCAGGAGCCTACTCAGGGCCAGTGGGGGCAGGCTTGCAGCCTAGGCCACATGACCTGGCTTCCCACCTGCAGTGCCCAAGTTTCCACCCTGTAACTGTGGGTGTGGGGGGAGCAGGAGGGCGAGGTGCGGGCTTCCACTCTGTCCAGTCCTGACCTACCCAGGGGCCAGTCTCTGTCAACCCCGGAATCCTTGGCCCGTCAGTGTCCAGGGCTGTGGGGATCGTGGCCCCAGCCAGGCCTCAGTGTCCCCTCGGCCCCTCCTAGGAGGCAGGGACTCCCCGACCAGACTCCTTCTGAGTCTCTTAAAAACACTGCAAAGCAGGTGTTAGAATGGTCATCACCATCCTTCCACTTCCTTCTCACCAAGACCCAGAGAGGAGGAGGAGGAAGTCAAGCCACACAGTGGGTCTGCAGGTCCCAGACAGTGGGTCTTATTTGTCCCTTAACTACTAACTTTTCTGACTCAAAGGAACATCCAACCCTCTCTACCAGGACTCACAGGTAGAGTCTGAGCTGCACCCCACTCCTTCAACTGCCCATGCCCACTCCACAATGCCCCACCCCTGCCCAGCTCACGCCAGTCCAGCCAGCCTCGCTCAGAGCCCCGCTAGCCTCTGTGCCGCTCCTCAGCCCAGGGTCTCTGCATCAGTGTGCTCCCACCCTGAATGGTCTTCCGGGGACCATCCAGGGAGATGGACCAACGTGCCCACTGGGCTCCTTGCCTCCCTCGCTCAGCTCAGGTCTCTGGTCAAACGCCAGCATCCAACCACTGGGCTGAAGGCAGCACCCCGGCCCCGCCCCCGTCTGAACAGCAGCCACGCGTCTGCATCTACACTATCACTGGCCTACTTTGCACTGCGGGGCTCCACACTGGAGCGTGAGCCCCACGAGGGCAGGGACACTTGTTGCTTTCGTGCCTTGCTGTGCCCCAGTCCCTGAACAGTGCCCAGCACACAGGAGGACCTCAATAAAGACTGGTTGAACAAATGACAGTGCGAGCTCGGTGACCCCCAGTTACCACGAGAAAGACATTCGCATGGGAGTGTCCACACCTAATGGCTCGTGAAGTGTGTTCACACACCTTTGCTCCCCACGAGAGCCCATGAGGTCAGCACGGTTCTCCCCATTTCGCAGACAGGGAAGCTGAGGCTCAGAGAGGAGAAAGGCCCTGCCCAGCACCTCACGGCTGGGGAGAGGCTGAGCCAGGATGCTACTCCAGGCCCTTGATGCCTGCCCAATGGTCTTACCACAATCCAGGACATTCCACAGAGTTCTCCCAGTGTCACAACCCTTTTGGATCAAGGTCCCACCAGCACTCGGGAAACAGAAAGAAGCTGTGGGACAGGAACACTGTGATTTTTAAAGGAAAGACCAGTGGGAACATTTCCTTTGAACCAGCAGCAGGAGACCTCCTGGGGGAGAAGCAATCAGAAGAGGGGTGGGAAGGGGCAGAGGAACAGCATCACTGGGATTCAGGAGGCCCACCCTGACAAGCCCTAGTTGGACTGTCTCCCAGCTGAGAGGCTTCTGGACACGTCCCTTAGCTCTTCAGAGCCTTGGTCTCCTTATCTGTCAAACGAGACCCTCATTCCTGTCTCAAGAGGTTACTAAAAGGAACGAAATAAAAATGACTTTATAAATGGTCCTGCACTCTACAGTTGCGATGGGTCAGGGAGAGGCAGAAAGACTGGGCAGTCTGCTGGCAGGGAGGCCGGTAACACCAAGGCTCATCAGAAGGGAATGGCTAGATTATGCTCAAAAAGTCCTCCAACCAGGAGAAACAGCATTTTCAGCAAAAGCTCTCCATTAAAGGTGTGCCCTCATGGCCCATTGGAGGAGATGCCAATCACTAACCCACCCTCAGAACTGCAGCAGACCCCTGGCAGACACGGGAGACTGAGACTTGGGGGCAGCTTTGTCCACAGCTACCCAGCTAGGAGGGGCCAAGCAGGAGGGACTACAACCCAGCTGTCCTGGCTCCAGAGTCACACTCCCCCCAACCCCGACCTTTCTTGAGCTTCATCAGACTCGGTGAGGGGGTCTCTAGGGGAACTCTCTCTCTGATCCATCATTGGGCTTGACAGGGCGATACTGACACTGCCACCCCTCACATGCAAGGCATCTCTATGCCTGTTTTCACCTTCTTAATGGCAACTGAAACCCCTACCTTCTGGGGAAATCGGGGCAGGTATGGTTGGGGGTGGCTGACAATGGCTGAGAGACCAAGGCCTGGGGTGGTTAGCAGAGTGGCTGACATCACCCAGCAGCAGGAAATGGACAGTGCCCTCGGCTGCCCTGGGACCTGGTACCCAGTACCTTCCCCCAGCTGCAGCTGTCCCTGCCAGATCCCTGTCCCCCCAGGCCCATGACCCTTGTTTGGAGTCAAGCCAGCGACAATTCCCCATGAAACCTCAGAGCCTGCCATCCCCCACAAGCCCCGGGGCCAGCTAAGCCCCTTACTTCTCCTCGTAGGCCATGACCAGGCGGGGGTCCAGGATATGTTCCTCCGGCTCCCACGTGCTGTACCTGGGAAGACAGACAAATGGTCAGAGCTGTTCCGCCCCCAAACAATCCTCCCATTCAGAGGCCATAGCCCCTGTGGGCAGGACTTGCCCCTTCCTGATCCAGCCTGTAATCGTCACCTAATCCCATAAATTGTCCCTAGCCCACCAGACTAGGTTGGGAGGCTTCGACACCAGAACTCCCCTCATCCTGATCACGTCACCCTAAAAATGACTTCATCCAGCTCTTGACTAGATCCCCATGTTCCCCTCAGGGTTGCAAAGAGTCGGACATGACTGAGCGGCTGAACTGAAAGGACAGGCCCTGTACATCCCTGGATTCCCTTCCCATGAGAGGCAAGAGCATGCGGTGAAGAACAGGGGCTCCAGAGCCAGACTGCCCGAGTTCAAACCCCAGCTCTGCCCTGGCTGGCGGTACGACTGTGAACAAGTGGCTCAGTGTGTCTGTGCTGATTTCCCATCCATAAATGCTTCTGAAGTGTGGTGCTGGAGAAGACTCTTGAGAGTCCCTTGGACTGCAAGGAGATCCAACCTGTCCATCCTAAAGGAAATCGGTCCTGAATGTCCATTGGAAGGACTGACGCTGAAGCTGAAACTCCAATACTTTCGCCACCTGATATAATGAACTGACTCATTTGAAAAGACCCTGATGCTGGGAAGGGGACGGGAGAAGGGGACAACAGAGGATGAGGTGGTTGGATGGTATCACTGACTCCATGGATATGAGTTTGAGTAAACTCCAGGAGTTGGTGATGGACACGGAGGCCTGGCATGCTGCAGTCCATGGGGTCACAAAGAGTCGGCCACAACTGAGTGGCTGAACTGAACTGAAAGGTCTCTTGCGCTGACTAAATGCGTTCAAGTGTTGAGGGCGGCTGGTGCACACGAAGTGCTCCGTGCTGATTACTGTTGCTGTCCCTAGACCCCCTGACGCCCCAGCCCCAGCGTGGGCTCTGCCTGGCCCAGCTGCTCCCTCCCTCTTCAGCACACACCTGCATCATCAAGGCCAGCTCTGAAGGTCCCTTGTCACATAGCAGGAAATCTGGTAAATGCTCAGAGACTGTCCGGTGCAGTGATCCTACAGCAAACCCCTAGGTCTTTCCACAAAGGACCTTCCACCACTCCCAGGCCAGACAGCATTCCAGACAGCCGGGACAGACCTGGGTAATTCCAGAGCCCAGCCATCCTTCTTCCATCTGCATGATTATTTACTTAGTATCTGCCTTTAACTTAGCTTGCTATTTTATTTGAATAATTTTAAAAGCAAACTTTATATAACTTCCAAAAGTGGGGGAGGGGGGTGATTCATCATAAACAGATGGTAGTACATTAAAAAAATGTAACTTGAAAACATTTATGTATGTATACAAATATGCATACAAATGTGTATGGGCATGTTAAAAAAAAAAAAAAACAAACCCAAAGCAACAGGCTGTGATTCTGGCCCCAGGACTGCTGGACAAGAAGGGAGATGAGTAGGTATTAGGGAGGTATTGGAAGGCAGAAAGAGGCCGGGCCTTGCTCCTGCTATCTTCTAACCAGCCAAGCTAAAACCTTCAACTGTCCTGGTTACTGTCAAACCTAATAGTAGTCCCGCCTATATCTGAATGACAAGCTGCCCAACAGACCTTTCCTCCTTTCTTTCACTGACACTTCTGCACACTTACTCTGTGGAAGGCCCCATGGTCTCAGCTGTGAAGGTCTATGCCCTGAGGACGGCATGCCCAGCAAGGTCCCAGCTCCTGTCCTTTGCACTTGCTGCGCACTCCTCCTGGGGGCCCTCTTCCTCCAGTGACCTCATTCTTTAAGAGTCAGGGCCCTGCAGTTTTCCCGGACATCCTCTCTAAGCACGATGAACCCTCCCCTCAGCTGCTCTCCAGGGCCTTACTGCTGCCCTTGGCACCTGCCATACATATTGATGAATCAAGCTGGTGTCCTGGCTGGCAGGTTGTGACCCCTCCCCAGCTTGCCCAGTCCAGGACCCAGCCCCCATGTGTTCTGGGAATGGCTGTAGAAGTCACTGCAGAGTTCTGCTCATTCTGAAGAACTGCGAAAGTGAAACTGAGACTTTTTTTTACATATATAGTTTGGTAAAGCCCAAACTGAAAGCAATCAACAGCTGGCAGAGATGTCAGCCCTTCCTCCCCACAAAAGCCGAATTTCCTCAATTGTAACTACTAAGAAGAGAAGGGTAATTTTGTGTTCCTCTGTGTCCTCTGCCCTCCACACCCCCCATATCCTCCAGCTGTGGAAGTCTCTTCAGTGCTCTAGTCCCCTCTGCCCTGCCCACTTCCCCACTGCCCTGCCCATTTTTTGGTGATGTAGCTGCTGTGTGGTTCCTGGCAAGTCCCTAACCTTCTCTGTACTTCAATTTCCTCATCTTAAGAATCACCATCACCACCGCCACCACCGTAATGGTTAGGTGCCAGAGCAGACAACCGCAGGGATTCATCCGTCCCTTGTAACACCTCTATAAGGTAGGTTACAGACGCTACAGAGGAAACTGGGGCAGAGAGATGAAGCATCTTGCCAAGGTCACTGAGCCAGTAAGTAGCCAGTCTGGTTCGAACTCCCTTTGGGTCCTCACATGGTGAGGTATCTGGCTACCCACCGGGCTGTGACGTGTTTGGGAGAGGGGCACGGTCTGATTGCCCACGTCTTCAGTGTCTGGCCCGAGGCGTGGCACACAGCGGGTGCACAGAAAGGGTGAGACTTGGCAGCAGAAGGCCCGGCCCTGCTGGGGAAAGGCGGGAGGGGGTCCCTGGACGGGCGCCTCACCCTCTCGGGACACCCTCACCCGTCCGAAAGAGGCGGTCATCAGCAGCCCTCGGCAGTGTGGGGAGCCAAAGGCCGTGGCGAGCGTAAGCCACCCTTTGTGAACCGCCCGGGTTCAGGCAGACTCAGTTTGCGGCCGTTGGGACTGGGTCTCCGCGCCGCCCGTTGGGCCGGAACGCCAGAGGCCGACAGAGGGCTCCACTCCGCCGCGCAGCGGCCCCGCCCCCAGCGGCCGGGCAGCCGGGCGGGCACACGCACGCACGCGGGCGCGCGCGCGCCAGCTTACCCGGCCGACCAATGAGGGGCAGGGCGGGGGCGGGGACTGCGCGCGCCGGCTCCGAGGTAAACACGGCCACGTGACCACCACCCCGCCCCCGAGCCGAGGTAAACAGGCTCGCTGCGCAGGCTCCCGCAGTGCCGGGGGCTAGGCGCCCTTAGAGCCAGGCCACCCGGCACAACCCCCCCATTCCGATTTAGAGCCACCCAAATGAGAAGCAGTGCGCCGGGCTCCCAGAGAGACTGGTGGGGGCGGCGGTGAGCAGGTGACTCACTTGCTGGGGCCTCTAGTTCTTCATCTGTGAAGCACTGCTACCAATAGTCCCTGTCTTTTAGGGGTAATGTGACAATCAGATGTGTTAAGCCACATACAGCATTTGTGGTACATAATAAAATGTGGTACATAATAAAAGCAAACAAACAGTAATTAAGTCAATATCAAAAGCCTCGAGAGCGCAAACACACTTGCCAAGACCAAAAACCCAGGACTCTGCTGCCGCTACACATACCCCAGACCTTTCTCCTTGGAGGAGAAAGAAGCATCTCCTCTGTGTCTGGCACTGCTATGAACCCTTTCTTGTCTGAGGCTGCCTTCCGTGGGGCTCCGTGAGGCTAGAGCCCAATTTTACAGCTGAGGAAATGGAGGTACCTATAATTGAAATCGTGCCACCTTTATGATCTGGGGGAGGGTTTCTGTCTCTTTATCTGTCCACTGGGTTGCCATTGGGCGTTACTTAAGTGGGCCAATGCCTGATCTTAATAGGGGCTTATTGATACCAGCCTGGTTATTGCTGTACCCTGATACATTGATAATATCATTCCTAAAGCTCCATGGAGGCCGTCCTCCCCACAAATAGGGTAGCGTTCACAAGTGGGTAAGAACAGAGGGAAAGAAGTGTTCCCAAAGAGAGGCAGCAGGGTCCCTGCAGGCTGAGATGAGAGTAGGGTATCTGAGGGTCTCTGTAGGGCTGAGAGCATGTAGCTGATTATTAAGCTCCTCTGCCCTGTGCCCCCAGCCCCTCCCTGTGCCATCTGCTGTTCTTTCCAGAACAAGCAGGATAGCTCCTCTACCCCATCTGCTGGGGAGGAAGGGCAGTTATTCCTCTTCTGTTGCATTGAGAAAACACGCAAAGCACCCAAAAGCTCAACAGGGGCCTGGCAGAGTGAGTGTTGGTTTACATCGTGGTTTCTGTATTAATAGAAGGTTCCCTGCCCAGGATGGGGAGGGTGCTGGGAGCAGAAGAGTCTGACACCCCCTCCCACCCAGGCTGGCACTGCGCTATCCAAGGCTCCCAGGCCTGCAGGGAGCAGTCAGTCCAACTACTCCACTCCCCACCCTCTTTCTCAGCCTCTTCTTCAAGCAAGGCCCCCTGAGGCAGGGAGACTAAAGTGGGTGATAAAGAAGCCCTGGTTGTGTTCCTTCTTCCTGTGACTGAACCTGTTGTCCAAGTGAAGTGGGGTGGCAGTGGTTGGCATAAAGTGGGTACCATGCTGCACTATGTTGGCATTTATATTACTGTAGTGACCTCTCCTCTCTGGGCCTCGGTTTCCTCATTTGAAACTTGAGAGGACTGATCTAAATGAGGGCTAAGACTACTTTAAATGGGAGTAGAATCCCCCCAGACCCCTCTCCTGGCTGGTGAGAGATGCAGGAGCTCAGTTGTGTAACTTACTATTAAGCAAACATTTACTAAGTGCCTTGTCTGGGCTAGGCATGCACTAGGTACTCTATCATCTAATCCTCACATCACTGCTGTGTTGGAGGATTCATTCCAATTTGGAGATGAGGAAGCAGAGATTCTGCTCCGCTGGGGACCTGTCCAAGGGATCCCAGCTGTTTACCTGTGAACAAGGACCAAAGGGTGAGGAACCTGGAGATGCCCCAGGTCTTCTGGCCACACAGGACTCCCTGAACTCCCGTGGCGGGGGATCACAAAAGGTAGTCATGAGGGTCCATCTGGTGGTCTCAGCATGTTAGGGAAAAAGTGGGCCCCAGAGGCATGGGCATAAGCCAGCAGATCTATGCAGGGACCGCTCTTTGAAAGCCAGGTCCTTCCCCTGACTGAAGCTCTGATGAGCAGACATACTCATTCAGGATAAATAAAAGTGGGTGAAGGAACTTAAAATAGACAAATACATCTGTTTAGAGAAGGGAGTCTACACAGCAGGAAAAAGCCAACAATGCCTTGAAGGCCTACAGGCTAGTGTTCACAGTCCAATGCAATGTCTGCTGATGCAGAAGCTAAGAGGGCAGTGAGTACCCAGGGAGTATGCCCACTCTGAGCACCTTCCTTTTCTAGTTTTCCAGCTCCTCTTACTGCTCCTTCAGACTGGAAGCCTACCTCTCCTCTGCCTAGTAGAAGAGGGGATTATCCTTCAGTCTCAGGGTGTTTGGGAAAGGGCAGCAGGGGCAGCAGGAATGGATGAGTGCATTACCTTATTGGCCAGCCACCAGCCCTAATCATCAGGATGCTGTAAGGCCATCTGGGACATACCCCAGACCTTTCACCTCACAAAGTGAAGAAGCCTGTGAGAGGAGAGCTGGGCCTGGACTACTAAACCCATTTTGCAGAGAGGGACGCTGAGGAAGCAGGGCTGTTTTCTCCTCCACTGTGTCTCACACCACCATGTGTCCAAGACACTCCCAGGACCCAAACATCAGGTCACCCCCAACAGCAACACAGCAGAAAGTCCCTGGCACAGACAGCAGGGGCTCTAAAACCAGGGGGGATTCCAGGAGTCCATCTCTAGGAAGCCGGCCAGGGAGGTGGGGTGCCCACACACCAACGGGGAGGCCCCAGGACCTGCTCATTCCCTCCCCTCCCCCCAACAACTCCTGCCAGGAGGTGATTGGTTGGTGAGAAGGTTCTTGATTTGGACTCAGCAGGAGAGGTGGGGCAACTGGGAGAGGTCCTAGACCCAAGTTGGCCTGCCTCCCAACTGAGAGATGGAGGAGGCACAGAGGAGGGGCTCGGTTCAAGCCCCAACTCTGCCTCCCCTTGCTGTGTGACCTAAGGCAAGCTGCTTACCTTCGCAGAACCTGTTTCCTCATCTTTAGCGATGAGGACCACAGCTGTCTCATGAGTCTGTAGACTGGAGGGTGCTATCCAAAGGTGACTCTGTCCCCAGCTCTGTGGCACTGAGGACTCATGCCCCACTGGCTAAACTTGTCTTGCTCAATGCCAGAAACTCCCACCTGGCACTGGTACAAGCTGCAGCTTGAGGGCCCCTACACCTTGCAGGTGGCCATTTCTGAAGCCAAGATGCTGGGTCTTCACCCGCTGAGTGCCAGAAGAGGCCAGAAGCAGGGGAGCAGAGGCTCCAACCAGAAGGTGGAGCACAACTCTGAAGAGAAGCTGGCACCCACCTTGACCCTCATATGCTCCAAATCCCTCAGCTGGCAGAGGGGAAACTGAGGCCTAGAGAAGAGGACAATTCAATCAAGGTCAGCTGGCCAATTACTAGAGCAGCTGGAGTGAAAAGCGAGGCAGCAGAGAGGGGAAAAGGCAGATGGCAGGATGTACAGGTAGGCAGACAGACACACATGCAAAGGGGCCTTACTTTGGGGGCCATCCTTTCCACTTCACCAAGTATTCGACTTTACCCTGGGAAGAAAGAGAGGAGACACAGTGAGATACACAGATGCCCCTAGGACGACTTGCAGGGCTGAAGGCCCAACCCCCTCTGCAGACAGAAGTCCCCCAACACATATACACAAGATCCCCATCAACCAGAGATCCTCAAACTGTGGCGCTCCATGTCCATCCCAGACTGTCCTCCCTGCTAGAGCACAGGAGTGCACTGGGCCCTGCACACCTCAGGGGTACCTGTGGTACAAGAGTGGAGCCCATGTCATGTGTGGGGAATATGCATGGCCAAAGATCCAGCGTCCAGTGTCCCAGTGCAAAGACCATAATTCTCTTTCTTTTTTAAATTAGAAGACTCTCCAAGTCCTAGAAAACTCCTCATTGGGGAGTCCCCCAGGCCTCTAGCCCCATCAGCCCCGTCCCTATGAGACAGTGCCTCTGGCCCAGAGGAGACAGGCTAGTGACTCCAAGACTCTCAACTTATTCTCAAGTCAAAAGACCCTGGCAGGACCCCAGAGAAGGTGGACAGTCCTCACCGTGAGAAAGGGTGCTCATCCCTCCCTCCAGGAGTGAGAAAATAAGAGCCAGGTCCCTTCATTCTGCACAGATGCCAGGGGCCTTTACAGTGCCTGAGGTTTACGGTCCAACCTCATCTGACAGGTGATACCCCTCCACACTAGAACTTTAAGACCAAGATAATGTCATCTCCTCAAAGAGGCCTGCCCTGGCCACCCTCCCTCCCACCTTACAGTTCTCTTTCTGTGTGGCACACAACCCCAGTGGAAAGCATCATTTACTTCCTCTTTTGCTGCCTGTCTTCTCTACTAGAATGCCAGTTCCACAAAGGCTGGAGCTCCCTCCCCTGGCACTTAGACTGGTGCCTGGTATATAAGAGGTCCTCAAAATTTTGAATGAATGTGAAAGGAACAATGCTGCTCATTCTCTGGCACTACTTCCTCGGCCCCGTGTAGAAAGGGGTAATTAATGTACGTGCTTAGGCTACACTGCATGCAAAGCATTGGGTTTTGAGGAAAAAATTCAAATTGAGGAAACCCTGAGGGAAGGGAGAAGGAGAAGGGGCAGCCCCGACAAGAAGACAAAACTCAACCCCACTCGAGTTGGGGGAAGAAAAGGTCATGGCCTACCTTGACCCTATCACCCTTAGCCCAAGATACCAGGGCTGAGTTTTCTCCCTTGAAAGATGAGTTGAAAATCAGCCAACTTGAGCTCCTGCTCTGCACTCATCTCTAACTTACTGTGTGACCTTGATGGGTCACTTCCCCAGCTCGGGCCTCAGTTTGTGCCTCTGTCAAATGGGAGGTGAACTCCCAGCCATGCCGCTAGAGCCTCCCAAGGGGCGTCAGGGAGGCGATAAAAGGACAGTGGTTTTAAGTGCTGGGACAGGAAATTTCCCCAAAGCCTTCCAGTCCCAACTTCCAGCCCGGGGCCAGACTACTTTGCAAACGAGTGCACCGGAAATGGGCACGGCCAAAGTCCAGGCCCGAGGCGCAGGAACCGAACCCAGCAGAACAGATGCCTCCTTAAATCGCTGGGTGTCTGTTTGGGAGGCGAAAGCAAAGGGGGAGGAGCTTTGAGGATGCCGAAGCGCCGTAGGCGGCTTCACCGAGCTGCCGGGCGGGGCTGGGAGTCGGGGAGGGGAAGACTGAGGGGGTGTGCACTGGAAGTGGGGGAGAGACGAGGAGGTGGGGGTGTGGAGGGGATGGGAAAAGGTCGAAGTCCGGCAGTTAAACTTAAGAAGCGGGAGGAGGCTTTTCCAAAGCCCCGCCTCCAACTTCAAAGGACTTGGCACCAAGAGTACGGAGTCCTGAGTTCGAGACCCAGCTCCGATGCGAACACACGAGGCAAGCCATTTCTTCAACTTGGGCCTCAGTCTCCCCATATTTAATGAGGGGAGGATGAGAAAGGATAGCGTTCGGGGTCCCTCCAGTCCGATCCTAATCTCCAGCTCTGGCTGGCTCAGCTGCCCCCAGCATCCTGGGGCGACAACTTTTAATTCTACTCTCCCTACAAGGTGGCGGGGGAAACTGAGGCACGGGCTGGGGATACGGGCCCGGCAGCGCGGGGCTGCCTGGGTCCCCCCGCCCCCACTTTCTCCCTCGCCTCCAGGGTAGAGGAGACAAAACTGGGGACAGAAGGGGACCCCACAGGGGTCCTGGGAGCCGCCCCCCGGGCAGCCTCACCTTCCGCACGCGCTTCTTCCGGATGCTCTCTACGGCGAACACCTGCTCGCCGATGGCTGACAGCTCCATGCGGGGCGGCGGGCGAGCGGGCCCGGGGACGGGCCGGGCCGGGGGCGGAGCTGCGGGGCCGCGGCTGCGGCGCGCGATGCTCGGGCCGGCGGGGTCCCAGTCACCCTCGCCCGGGCGCGCACGCGCACGCGCACGCGCGCACACCCCCTCGCGCTCCCTCACGCCGCCGACGTTCCATTTTTGAACCTGCGCAACGTTTTCCTCGGCGCGAGCGAGCCGGCGGGCGAGCGCGCCGGGCGGGGGCGGGGCGAGGCGGGTCGGAGCGGGGGCTCGGCTCTCGGCTAGCCGGCCACGCCCCTCCGCGGCTCCGCCCCCGCTCCGCCCCGCCTCCTCCGGAGGTCCGCCTCCGGGCCTCGCGCGCGGCGCGTCTCTCTCCAAAGCCGGCGGCCCGCGGGATCCACTAGGCGCGGGCGCCGCTCGGCGAGGGTATTGGACGAGATGATAATACCCAGGAGTGTTTTCTAAAGCCCTCCCGGTGACTCTGAGGGTCTGGAAACGGCCTGACCCCGGTTGGGCATACGAGGACCCGGGGGAGAGCGGTGAGGCCATGTGCCTCCCCTCTCACAAAGAATAGACGAGGGCTCGGCGCGGACCCCCGGGCGTCAGGAGGGCGGGGACCGCCAAGGTTTCCCAACCTGTCGGGGCGTCTCAGCACCACGGTCTCTCCGGATCCGGGCTGGGGAGCGGCGAGGTTTGCCAGTCCTGAGCAGGCGCCTCCGCGTCCATCCTTAACGTCCGTCTGTCCGTCCGGGCGGTTGTGCTGAGACGCCCACGCCTCACGGGCCCCCGCTAGCAATGCTTGGCGGCAGGTATGGCCGCGGCGAATCTAAGGTGCGCAGCGGGACGGATTTTGACGCCACGCAGCCCCAAGTCCCCAGTCGCACGCGCTTGACACTCTGCACGTAGTAGGTGTTCGAGGCTTTGGGATGAATGGATCTTGAGGTCTCAGACCAATCCATTCATTATCCCCATCCATTCCAATCCGGTTCTGTCTGTCCTAAGACGCCAGCTTTCGTCCTCACCTGAGTCATCCGTGCCCCTTGGGCTCCCAACCGCCTGCCTGCATTGACCCCCCAACGCAGGAGGTCTCTGACCTCCTCCTCCACACCCCCTTGTCCTTTCTCTGGACTGCAGCAACCGCCTTCTAACTGCCATGCCCTCCGAGCCGGAGTCCACAGTGCCAGCGTGCGCTTTCTAAAATGCAGATCTGACTGGATCACCCTAGTGATCCAGCTTTAAAACCTTCCACAGCTCCCTGTGCCCCTCAGAATAAAGTCCAGACGCCTCTGCCTGGCGTCCGGGGTAGAAAAAGAGAAAAGAAAAAGAAGTGATTTGCACGGACTTTTAATCAGGAGCAACGGAAGCCCGAAGGCAGTAGAATGATGCATCCAAAGGACTGAAAGAAAATAACCGTCATCTTAGAAACTGAGTAGAATTTTATTTCAAGATTTGTGTACCCAGTGAAAACGTCTTTCCAGAACAAGGGGAAATAATAACATTTACAAATACAAAAACTAAGACTTTGCCAGTAGCAGACCCTCCCTAAAGGAAATTCCAACGGAAGAACTTTAGGCTGGAGGAAGATGATCACAGACAGAGGTCTGATGCAACAGAGAATAAAGAACAATGAAGAACATTGATAATACAATAACAATGTCTTCTGGATAAAAATAGAATTAAAAAACACAACAATGGCATAGAACTTGGGTGAATGGATTAAAGTGTTCCAAGATCCTTCTATTCCTCAGGAGGAAAACGAAAATAGATAGCAAATATACTTAAACTCTGATGAGTTAAGACTGTAAGTTGTCATTAACAGGGTAAACAGAAAGAATGGAAATGCAGTATATGGTATTTAGCCAGATTATTAGAGGGGGGAAATAGAATGAGAAAATCAATCCAGTCAATACTAAAACAAGCAAGAATGGAGAGAAAAATACAAGATAGTTGGGTCAAATAACAGTTATAAATTCAAATGTACTATAAAACAATGCAAGTGGACTAAATGTTGTAGTTAAAAATATGAAGATTACCAGGCAGGATAAAAATCCAACTACCTGTAATTTACAAGAGACATCCCACAAGAAACATTTCTAAAACATAAGGACAATGAAAGGGTGAAAGGAAATGCATGGTTAAAAAAAAAATTCTTATAATACAAAGGCTAAGGAAAAGAAGACTGGCACAGTTATTTTAGTATCAGAAAAAAATCACTGGAGATAAAGAAGGTCACTTCATAATGAAAACGGTCCAACTGACCAGAAAGGAAGAACAATTTCAAATTCACATGTAAATACCATAGTCTTAAAATATAAAAAAAACGAAGAAGAGAACTATACAGAGAAATAGACAAACCCACAATTACAATGGGAGATTTTAAAACATATCCTTCTGTAATCAACAGAACAAGCAGAAATACATTTCATGAAGATAATATTAAGAAACTTGACTAGCGGACTTTTACAGAACAGTGTAGCTACAAGTGCAGAATCCTCTCCTTTCAAGACATAGGAGATACTCACAAAAGCAGCAAAGAGCAGAAAGTAATCAGCAAAAGCAAAAGTTATTTCTATGAAAACACTAGTTGTATTGAATTTTCCCATGGACAGAGAAGCCTGGTGGGCTACAGTCCGTAGGGTCGCAAAGAGTAGGACACAACTGAAAGAGCAGGCAGGCATATCTCAATTTGAAAATCCTGGGGAAAATACTACCACTCACTAGCAATAAACACTGCAAAGCAAAAGCAAAAAAAAAAAAAATCAGTTAACATAATTCACCATTAGTTAAGGAAGAAAGACATATTCTTATCACAAAAGATACAGGGAACGTTCAACATCTGTTTATGTTTTAAAACCTATAGCAAATTAGGAATACAAGGGAATGACTTTATCCTGGTAAAAGTATCTACAAAAATCCTACGGCAAATATCCTAATTAAATATTCTAATTAATAGTGAAATGTTGAGATTAGTAAAAAGGCAAGGATGATTGCAATCCCCATTTCCATTAAACATGGCATAGAATATTCTAGACTTGTGTTATCCAATATGGTAGCCACTAGCCCCATATGACTACTGAGATCTTGAAATGTGACTAGTCTGAATTGATGTGTAAAAGTAAAATTAAATACATGTTGAATTTTAAATAGTACCAAAAAAAACCCACAACATAAAATGGTCTCATTAATAATTGTATATTGATTACATATGAATATTTTAATACATTGGGTTATATGAACTATTTTACAAAAATTCATTCCATCTTTTTAACATTTTTAGCATGGCTATTAATTTTAATTTTAAAATATACCTGCGGTCTGCATTTATGACTCACATTAGATTTCTTCTGAATAGTGTTGACTAGACAGTAAGATAATAAAATGAAACTAAGGCAAAAGGATTAGAAATAAAAAAAACTCACTATTTTCTGGTTTTGTGTAGAAAATTCAAAAGTTTCTTCAAAATATTATTAGAATTGAAAAGTTAGCAAAACTGTTGAATTAAAAAAGTCAGTATACAAAAATCTGTTGTGTTTTGTATTCCTCTATGCAGCAGTAAATAATTAGAAAATATCACTTTTAGTATAATAAAAATATGATGTAAAGGACCTAGGAATAAATTTACTGATTTATACATCTAGGTCCTTATGGAATAAAATTATGAAGTTTCTTTGTGAGACATTAAAGACCATCTAAAAATGGAGTTAAACCATGCTCATGGATTGAAAGACCTAGTCCTGGAACCATGATGATTCTCCCCAGATCGGTCTAAGGCAAGCCTAATCAAACTCACTGCAGGAATTTTTTAGGAACTGGGTAAACTGAAGGTAAAATTTGTGTGGAAGTGCAAAGGGCTAGGACAGTTCAAGGTGCCCTTGAAGGAGCTCAAGAGAGAGAGGCTAGTGGTAATGAGATCACCCCTAGCAGATACCAAAACATCATAAAGCTAAAGCAAATAAGACTGAACTATTGACACAAGAACAGATAAACAGGACGGTGAAACCAAAAGGAAAGCCCAGAGGACTATAACCACAGACAGATCAATCTATCCAGAGAGAAGGAGCAAGAGGCTGAAACCACTGGTCAGTGGCTATGAACTTTTCAGTAAAGGGTAACTGGGATTATCAATTCTCCATATTGGGGGAGGTGAAATTAGACCTCCCCCTTCCCCCAAATTAACTTCAAGCCTCAATGTGAAAGGCAAAACTCTGAACTTTTTAGAAAATAATATTTTAAAAGATATTTATTAACATGAGGTAGAGGCTAATTTCTTACTCAAGAAACAGTGTAAGTCACATCGGAAACAGTTGATAACTCCCAACTACATTCAAATTATGAATGTTCTTTTGCAAAAGACCGTATGTAGAGAGTGAAAAGAGGAAACAGTATTTAAAACGCCATAAATGGACAAAGGAGAATATGTAAGGAATTCCTGTGAACCTGTAGGAGGATAGACAACAAATTAGAACAGAAATCCAGGAGTGGGGAAGGTGGGCAAAGGCTGGCACAGGCACTTGTAAAGAGGAAACCCAAGTGATCATTCAAATGAAAAGGCATTCACCCTCACAAGTGATGCAAATACAAAGCCGCAATGAGATAGCTTCACTCCGACTTGCTAAGCAAGGATTGTAAAGGCTGATAATGGCAAGTCCCGACAAGAACTCTCAGATACTTTCTGGTGAGAACAGAAGTGGACTCAGCCACTTTGGAAATCAGTTTAGCGCGACTGAGTAAATGGAAACCTGCACATTGCCAGGGAGTCAGCAGTTTGTCCCCCAGGGACACATGTGAGGGCGACTTTTCCACACGCGCAACAGAAAACCCATTTTAAAATGTTCGCGGGAAGGACATTTGCAAAACCTTGAACCTGGAAACAGCCCCAACATCCACTAGGCTGGGCAAGTCTGGAATATTCACACACTGGATTATTACCCAGCACTGAAACTGAGTGAACTACATACAGTGAGACACATCAGGGTGAATGAGTCTTTCAAAATAATGTTAAGCAAAAGAAGTAAGAATAACATAAACCGTACAGTGCCACTCACATAGGGTTCAAAACCAGGCAAAGCTAAATACTACTTTGTACAGGGGTGCAGGTGTGGATGGTAAAAACTAATGAGGGAACAAGCAAATGATGATTGCAGAGAGTGGAATAATGGTTTCCTTTTGGGCAGAGATGTGAAAGTGGATGCAAGGGAACACACAGTCCTGGTAATGTCCCCTTTTCTGATTTTAAAGCTGTTTATGTGGATGTCAGCTTTATTATTATTCTTTGAATGTCCATAAGTTTTATATACTCTTGTTGTAAGCATGATGTGTCACAATCCAAAAATTAAATTAAAAAAAAAATCTTTCTGAAACTATAGTTAGGGACCAGACTCTACAGGGCGTTTTAGATTGTGGTAAGGATTTTTGTCTTTATCTTAAGATTGTTGAGGAAAAATTGCAGCTGAAAGAGCAATGCAAAGAATAATAGAAAAACTGACTCAAAATAATTCAGAGTATAAGATAACCTTGGGATGAAACCTCTTCAGAGATATTTTAGGAGATCCCACATGTGAAAAGCAGAAAAAAGGTGCTTTGAGAAGGTGATGATCAGAAAATGAGAAAAAAATTCTTGAACATAAAAAACTGCTGAAATTTAAAAAATTAACAGAGGAGTTAGTGGATTCTAGAATATAGAACCAAAAAAAATGGAGAATATGAAAGCAAAGACAAAAGCTCAAAGGAATCTATGGGGTCTGACATCTGCATCAGGAGTTCCAGAAAGAGAAGGCAGGGAAAGCAAAGGGGAGGAAATGACCAAATAGAAAAGAATTTCCCAGACGTGAGTAGAGACACGGCCATCACGTTGAAAGGATTTATCAAGTGATGAGCAGGATAGACACACACTAACAAATGTCTGAACATCAGGATAAAAAGAACATTAATTTAAAAGCTTTCTGTTTAAAAAAGATTGCAAAGAAAAGAATATGAATCAATCTGGCATTACCAGTAACAGGCCAGAAGACAGCAGAGGAAGGTCTTTGAATTCTAAAGGAAAATTACTTTGAATCTAAAAGTGTATGCCTTCTGGGCCAGTTTAAAATGTTCTATTCAACAGAAATTATGACTTACAGTGCTGTAAACAAATAAAAGGCTACTCTTCTCATCTAACCAGATGAGGAAGCATTGCTCGAGTGTTCAGGAGAGCAGAGGCATCAGGGACAGCATCTCTGTGATTCCACAGGCTTTTAGCTTATATTTGTTGCCATCTGGTGATAAGAAGACTGCTTCAGCTCCAGACAACACACCCATGTTCCTTTGGAGAAGGAGGGGAGAGGATGGTGCCATGTGCCTATGTTCCTTTTTATCCTGATTTTAGCAGGAAAACAAAGCTTACCCAGAGAAACTGCTGATGGCTCAGTTGCCAGAAATGTGTTGCAGAGCTTCTCCCCATTGCCAGAGATTCTGAGAAAACGGGTATTCAGCCAAATTACATTGCTGCCTCATACACAGAAAAGGGGCAAGAAATAAGTAGGGGAATGGATACCAGCTAGGGAACTAACAGGTTACCTCACTAGCCAAACTCAGTGTGAGGGCTAAGTAAGACAATTTTCAGACATGCAAGAAGTCTGAAAATTTAATTCCTGAGCATCTGTCATTAGGAAATTATTTGAACATCTACTTCATCAAGAATGGCAAGGTATTACTCAGGATAAGTAAGGCTAGCTATTACACCAACACACAAGCACACACACACACACACACACACACACACACACACACACACACACAC
>ML663560.1:8891601-8962452 GCA_007570785.1 Antilocapra americana | reverse complement strand
ACACACACACACACACACACACACACACACACACACACACACACACAGAATCTCAGTAGTTCAATATACCAAGGATTCATTTCTTGACCACCCTGGAGCTAGTGACGGGTACTGAGGCCAGGGAGGGGCTAGAGGCTAGGGGCTGCGGGAGTCTTTCTCCACAGGGCCATCAAGCCAGATAACAAGGGAAGAGAGTAAATAAGACACATTATCTTCACAAAGTCTAATAAACCTCCCAAGCACATTCCATCGGCAAGAATAGCTAATGCATGTGACCCAATGCAGGTGAGAAGAAGTGGGTCATCACCAGGTGCCAAGGAAGCAGGGGAGCTGGTGGGCTCTGGTGAGAAGCTGCAGCCTCTGCACAGGGAGGAAGCTGTAGGAGATGAAGCAGAGATTTATCTAGGAGTCCAGTGGAATGCTTCCTTGGACAGCAGAGATCAAACCAGTCAATCCTAAAGGAAATCAACCATGAATATTCATTGGAGGGACTGATGCCGAAGCTCCAATACTTCGGCCACCTGATGTCAAGAGCCAACTCATTGGAAAAATCCCCTGATGCTGGGAAAGATTGAGAGCAGGAGAAGGGGACGGCAGAGGATGAGATGGTTGGATGGCGTCACGGACTCCATGGACATGAGTTTGCTCGAACTCCAGGAGATAGTGAAGGATAGGAAGCCTGGCATGCTGCAGTTCATGGAGTCGCAAAGAGTGGGACATGACTGAGCAACTGAACAACCAGTGGAAAGAAATTTCAGGAAAATACCTGTTGCAACAAGCCTAGAAAGCAGTTTTCATGTCTTGTGGGTAGATACCTAGGAGTGGAATCATTGGAGTATAAATGACAACTCTCTAAGAACCAGTCAAATTGTTTTCTACAATGGCTGGACTATTTTACATTCCCATCAACACTCAGAGATCCGTTGCTCCACATCCTTGCCAACACTTGATGTCATAATAAATCTTTTCCATTTTAGCTATCTATTGCAGGTATACTGATAGCGAATTTGCATTTCTCTAATGACTGTTGATATTGAGCATCTTTTCATATGTTTATTTGCATAGCCCAGTTGGTAAAGAATCTGCCTGCAATACAGGAGACTCCAATTCAATTTCTGGGTTGGGAAGAACCCCTAGAGAAGAGATAGGCTACCCACTCCAGTATTCTAGGGCTTCCCTTGTGGCTCAGCTGGTAAAGAATCCACCTGGAATGTGGGAGACCTGGGTTTGATCCCTGGGTTGGGAAGATCCCCTGGAGAAGGGAAAGGCTACCCACTGCAGTATTCTGGCATGGAGAATTTCATGGCCTGTATATAGTCCATGGGTTTGCAAAGAGTCGGACACAGCTAAGCGACTTTCACTTTCACATCCTCTTTGGTAAAATGTGTCTTCAAATATTTTGCCCATTTTGCAAATCAGGTTCTTTGTCTTATTTTCAGTTTATAAGAATTCTTTTAATATCCCAAGTCCTTCATGAGGTATATGTTTTGCAAATATTTTCTCCCAGACAGGCTTTTTTTTTTCGTTTTCCTAATGGTGTCTCTCAAAGAACAAAAGCTTTTACCTTTAGATATGCGATTCATTATGAGTTACTTTTTGTATATGAGATGACATGAGGATCAGGTTCATTTTTTTCCACATGGTTACCCATCTTGTCAATTTCTACCAAAACAGACTGATAGAATTTTTATCAAGATTATTTTGAATCTGTAGTTTGATTTGGAAATGAGTGACATTTATATGTATGTAATTTTATTTATTCATTTTGGGCCGTACTTGGTCTTCGTTGCTGCAAGGGCTTTTCTCCAGTCGCGGTGAGTGGGGGCTGCTCTCCACTTGGGGCAGGTGGGCTTCTCATTGAGGTAGCTTCTCCTGTTGCAGAGCTCAGGCTTCAGGGCGAGTGGGCTCAGCAGCTGCAGCTCCCAGGCTCTAGAGCACGGGCTCAATGGTTGTGGCCCACCAGCCTGGTTGCTCCACAGCACGTGGGATCTTCCTGGATCAGGGATCGAGCCCATGTCTCCTGTATTGGAAGGCAGATTCTTTACCACTGAGCCACCAGGAAAGCCCCTGACTGACATCTTATTATTGAATTTTCCAATCCACGAAAATGTTATGACTCGCCATTCCGTAGCATTGAACATTTAATTTTCCTTTGAATGTCAAAATTGTCAGCAATGTTCTGTAGTTTCAAGGGTGCAGTTGCTACACATCTTTGTCAGAGTTATCCTTAAGTGTTTCGTGCTGTTATAAGTGGTGTTTTAAAATTTTAGTTTCCAATTATCCGTGACTAGTATATACAACTACATTTGATATTTTGTATTGACCTGTATCATACAACATTGCTAAGCTCATTCATTAGTTCTGTTAGCTTTTTTTTGTAAATCCCATCCAGTTTTCTATGTAGGTAATCTTGTCTGTGAATAAAGAATTTTCCTTCACATCCAGTCTGTATGCGTTTCTTTTTCTTGCCTTGTTGCACTGGCTAAGACATCCAACGCAGTGCTGACTAGAAGCATAGAGGGCAGACATCTTTGCATTTTTCCTGATCTTTGGGAGAAAGCACTCAGGTTTTTATGATATTAGTTACAGCTATTTTGGAAGACACCCTTTATTAGACTAGGAGAGCTTTCTTCTATTCTCAGCTTGCTGAGAGTTTTTATTATAACTGTTGAATTTTGTCAAATACCCTTTTCTGCATTTATTGGGATGAGCCTATGGTTTTCCTTGTTCATTAACAGGGTGAAGTAACATTTGACTTCTAAATCAATAGTAAAGTTAAATATACTTTTAAGTTTTACTTTTTAGTAGAAAAGCAGATATTCTCAGGCCCTGAAGGGTGTCTCAGACTCTCCTTCTGACTCACTTCCCACTCATCTCTCAATTCCATGCTTTTCTCCCAACCCTTGTGGTCACCACCACTACCCCTGCCCTCTCAGACCAAGCCACCAGCACCTTGCACTTCAGTCCTTGCCACCTCTTTCATCTGGCACTGTAGCCAGAGTGATCATACCCTTCCCTACTAACCACTTGTGATACTGTGATTCTAATAAGAAATATATATTTAAAAAAATAAATTTGTTTTCCCCATTTCTGACACAGAGCTCCTAAACCCCTTGGAATTTCCTAAGTGATAAGAGTGATAAAGGTATCTTGTTATTTATAACAACCCCCCTTCAAACACATCTGAGTTTATGTTCATAAGGTGACTTTTGGAAAGTGACTAATGGTAGATACTGGTTGCCAAGGGAAATAACCAGATGATTAGAGGGTTGGAGCTTTCAGCTCCAAGGAAAGAAAGGTTGCAGGTTGAATCAATAGCCAGTGGCCACTGATTTAACCAATCATGCCTATGTACTGAAGCCTCCATAAAACCTAAAAAGCATGGGGTTCAGAGATCCCTGGATTGGTGAACACCTGGAGGTCTCGGGCAAATAGTGTACCCAAAGAGAGCATGGACGCTCCATACCTCTTCCCCATACCTTGCCCTGTGCATCTCTTCCACCTGGCTGTTCCTGAGTTGTATTCTTTTATAATAAACTGGTTATCCAGTGGGCAAGCTGTTTTCCTTAATTCTGTGAACTGCTCTAGCAGAGTAATCAATCCAGAAATAAGGGGCTATGGGAATCTCCGACTTACGGCTGGTGGTACAGAAGCACAGATGACAACCTGGTCTTACTATTGGCTTCTGAAGTGAGGGATGGAGTGGGGACGGCTGGCCTGTGGGACTGAGCCCTTGACCTATGGGATCTGACACTGTCTCAGGATAGAAATGTTCACGATTTGGTGGTGCTGGCAAAACACACAGGATCACCATTCAGTGGCTCTCAGCTCAGGGCCTCTATACATACGCTGCTCCCTTCATGACTTTCTCTCGTCCCTCCTCTGATTACTAAAGGCCTAAGCCAGTCACTATTGTTTCCATCCTTCAGAATGAATCTCAAACATTTCCTCCTTCGTGAAGCCTCAGGGGCTACTCTCCCCTGCCCCAGCGAAACCTCCTGGGCTCCGCTCAGTGACAGCTGTGATCCTGCTGTCTGTCTGTGTGCGCCTCCTCCATCCGACTGGGAGCTCCTCCTGGAGGACAGGGGACATATTTGATTCAGCTCACCATCCTGGTGCTCTGCCCAGGGCCAGGCTCACAACAGGGGCCTGGCCCCTCTTGCATTTGTTGAGTGAATAAATACATGCTCAGTGAGAGGCTGGCCTTCCGCAAAGCCAGGGGAAGAGGGCACTAAACGGGGGGCTTTGAAGCAGGAGGCGGGAAGGCTGCTGAAGAGTCAGCCTTGGGACTTTGCTGGTGGTCTTGTGGCTAAGACTCTGCGCTCCCAGTGCAGGGGATCCTGGTTTGATCTCTGGTCAGGAAACTAGATCCCCACACCATAACTAAAAGTCTCAGAGGCCTCAATGAAAATAGAAAGTCCTGCGTGTTGCAACTAAGACCCCGTGCAGCCAAATAAATGAATACATTAAAAAAAAAAAAAAATACTGGCACAATCATTAAAAAAAAAAAAAGGTGGGAGGAAGAGGCTCAGTCGGTTACAGAGGGAAGGCTACAGAGTGTCAGGTGTCCTCTTAGGCCTGGGAACATAGCAAGATGCTCTCTGACCACCAGGTGGCGCCAGGCTCCCAGGTGTCTGGCGGCCCAGCACTTGTTCCTCGACTTTCTTCAGAGGAAAGACGCCCACGGAGGCCAGAGCCAGAACCTGCAGGACCCACAGCAGCAACACAAGAGGGTTCCTCTAGGTCGGCCCTTGGTGTCACCTCAGGTCCTCAAAGGGTCCTGCCCTTTGCCCTTTCTGCTTTTCTGTACCTGAGATCCCACCTACTGGAGTTGGGATGACTCCGCTACACTGCGATTCCCCTGCTCCTCCCCGCCAGCCCAGGGAGGAGGGCCTTGGACGATGCGTGTGTCACCAGAACAGCAGAAGAGAATGGGACATGGATCCAGGGTCCGTGGATTCACATCTCCACTCTGACACTTACTGGTCGTGTGACAGCTGAGCACGAGGCTGAGTCTTGCTATGAGCAGGCACATTCTGAGCCCTTTACTTGTGTTACTCCATTAATCCCTCCATTTCACGCTATGGTGTGGGAACCACCATTAGCCTCATTTTACAGATGAGAAAACTGAGGCACAGAGAAGCTAAGTAGCTAAAGGTTACACAGCCAGGAGGTGGGTCCTGCCAGGGAGGGATGCAATGCCTGGGGCTGGGAGGAGAGAAGAGGGTGGGCAAGGAGGCACAGAAAGGAGGCCAAAGGGTCCAGGCTATCAGGGGAGGCCAATCAGACTGAGGAGGAGCTGCCCAGGGGTCAGAGAAGAAACGACTGTGGGGGCACCTTGGAACCAAGCAGGAGAGATGTGTGGGAGATGCTGAAGGCTGGCGAGAGATACATCAGGCTAAAGAGTGACTGCGAGGTGGAGAGGTGGTGTGGACAAAAGGAACAAGGGAGAGGCATATAGGTGGGATTTGGGGGTCCAGGGGCTTGTCTGTTTCAGGGCAGTTACTTGAGGGTGTGTCTGGGCTGTAGGGGGTGGGGGTGGAGCGGAGAAGAAGCAGTAGAGAGGGGGCAGCTGGTGGGAGACAAGGAGCTGATGATTCTGGAAGTCGGGGGAGAGGAACAGCACCGGGAACACCTCCTGGGTGCAGGGTGAGCGGCCCACATCAATGATGTCTCTGATCCTCACGCTTCCAGCTCTCACTCTACAAGGAGCACGCGGAGGCCTTCAGTGACTCACTGAGAACCCCAGGCTGTGCACTCTCCTCCCAGGCCCCAGTGCCTCCCAGGGTCTCCTGTTGTGTGCCAAGCCCCCACCCAGTCCAGGGAGAGAGGCCATGGAGCAGGACTCAATGGCTCCACCCCACCCACGATGCCTATGTTCAGGGCCAGGAGGCCGAGGCTGAAGGGGACGGTTCCGACCTCTGGGTCAGACAGTTTCCCAGTTTCTCTCCCTGTTTCTCCTTGGCCTGTTGCCCTCTGTCCTCATGGCCAGGCTGGGCACAGAGCCCAGAAATGGAGATGTCTTGGGGATCCCCACTTAGAAAGCATCTTCGGATGGCTTCTAGGCACTTACAATCTTATCCTGTCTTCACAGGCATGTTACCTCTCTGGTCCTCCAGCACCCCAGGAGGTCCGCTGTGTTACAACCCTCTTCTTTGCAGGTGGGAAACAGCACAGAGATGTTGAGCATCTTGTCCAAGCCACACAGCAAATGAACAATGGAGCCAGAACGATCCACTCCTGCAGACCACATCAGAGTCTGTGTTATTAAAACCTCTCACCCTCGGGTCTATCTGGTGTGGCTACGGAGGCAGGACTGATCCCCGCTGGTCCAGGGGCCAATATACTCTTCAGTGCTAGGCCGACTCCCTGTCTCTCCGGAGAAAAAGAGCCCTCATTTCACAGATGGGGAAACTGAGGCCCAGAAGAGAACAACTCAACAGAGACCTCACCCCTGGGGTAGAGCAGGACTCTTAGCCACCTGTGATGACCCTCTGCCACCTTCTGTCCTGGGAGACCCATCCCATTCCCCCGAGGACCTCTCCCTGTACCGCTCAGCCCTTCTCCCTCCCTCTTGCAGGCACAAACCGCCCACAGACAGCCTGTATCCCTTTTCCTGTGGCTCATTCAGCAGCCCCCAGGAGGATCTCCCCAGGCAGGTGCATGTGGGGCGCCGGATGAGGAGGCAGGAGGACAGGTGTGGGCAGGCCAGTCCTTTCCGGGTCCCACCTGAGGGCCTCAGGTGCAGCCCCAAATCCCAGATGCTGCTGTGTCTGGGGCCCGGCTTCCGGCTGAGCGAGCACAGGGACCGAAGGCCAGGCACTGGAACTCAGATTCATTTCCTCCCGGGCCCTGAGCGCACCTGCTCCCGCCCCTCACCACATCTGCTTCTCCTTCCTCCTCCCCCAGCCCTGATCTCGGTTCCTTTTCCTGCGGGGACACCCCAAGGTTCTCTGATCTCTTCTTGGAACCCGCATCCCCTCCTCTATTTCAGCCTTCCCTCCCCCAGCCTGGGCCTGGGGCAGCCTCCCTGCCCTCCGTGGTGCCCATCTCTCTCCTGCTTCCTCGGTGCTGGTGGTGGGAGAACTTGGAGGGGCCTTGGCCTTCCTCCACCGCCCCTCAGTCTACGGCTGAGAAAGCTGAGGCCACCAACCCAGGGGCTCCTCAGAGGCATGGCAGGGGCTTGACATCTGTGTGTCCCAGTAGGATGGCATGGGGCCAGCACAGGGGCAAGTAGTGCGGTGTGGCATGTCTGAGATGGCAGGTGGGTCAGCTGAGCTGGAATCCAGTTCTACCGTGCTGTGCTGTGCAACCTGGGGCAAGATTCTCAACCTCTCTGAGCCTGCTTTTTTTTTTTTCATTTGTAAACTAGGAAGAACAAGACTTACTTCACAGGGCTGTAGTGAGAATGAACAAACAATGTGTGCAAGATAAATATCTCAGTGTAAGGTGGCTATAACTTGTTCATTCAATAAATATTGACTGAACACTTATGTGTCATTCTCAGTTAGTTCAAAAGAAAAGAAACCAAGTCAGCAGTGCCCAGGTTCCCTGATCTCCCATCCTCTTCTTTTCTGATATGTCCCCCGACCCCATTCCTAATCTGTCTAGAACAAGCAGGCAAGCTTAGTTGCTCAGCCATGTTCGACTTTTGTGACCCTTTGAACTGTAGCCCGCCAGGCTCCTCTGTGCATGGGATTTTTCAGGCAAGAATACTGGAGTGGGTTGACATTTCCTTCTCCAGGGGATCTTCCCAAACCAGGGATCGAACCCGCATCTCTTGTGTCACCTGCGATGCACAGATTCTTTACCCACGAGCCATTGGAGAAGCCCCCGTCCAAAGCTGTCTCCCTAAATTATCCAATTGCAGATATTCCTGCCAGTGGCCCCCTGGTGTCTAGAGTTTCAGACCCCACTACCCAGGTCTGATAGCCCTCAAGGTCATCCCTGATCCAGCTCTCACCACTCTTTCCCATGAGGTCTCCCCTGATTTTGTGACACCTCTGCGAGTCTGGTGGCCCTGGGTAGAACAGCGATCCTCTTCATCATTGCCAACAAACTCCTATCAACTTTTTTGGCCTGTTTCCTCCAGCGGCCCCCACTGCCTGCGTCGGGGTGGCTGTGAAGCTTGGTCAGCCTTTTCATCTAAGCATCCACTTCACCCCAACCACAACCACCACCACTCGCCCCCAAACACACACTGCTTCCTTCCATCACCAGCTTTGGCAGGAACTGCTGGGCCCGCCACACATATTGGGGCGATCATCGCAGAGAGTGACCTGTGCTCTGTCACCATCCAGCCAGTGTCATTCACCTTCAGCATGTTCCCAAAGCCTTGGATGCTGGCCCCTCTGCCTCTGAGGCTTAGCTTTGTCTGAGGGCCTGGCCCCCTTCCAGGTAATAGCCACAGTGCCTCCAGCTGCCCTCCAGAACCGTCAGAGCCCAGGGGCCAGACTGTATCATCCAGGCAGAGCCCTCAGCACCTGGGAGGAAGAGAGCCCAGAGGAACCTTCACCCTACCCACCCCCTACCCCAGAGCTCAGTCCTCTCTCTAGGATCCTACCAAGTCTTCCCAACCTCTGCTTGCCCACCTCCATTCTGAGCTGAAAATTGCCTCCATGAACCTCTGCTGATTCATTCATTCCTTCAGGAGTTCATTCAACACGCATCGCGCATCTTTACACATGCGCCAATCAGTGAGGTGGGAGGAAGATGCTGACGTGGCGATGACATCGAGGATGGAAATGGAGGAAACTGAGGCTGGAAAGAGACAAGTCACCACACAGAATCTCCCAGGCGGGGGTGGGAGTGGGGGGCGGCCAGGACTTGTTTCCATCTCAGTGCCCCAGGCCTCTACCCTTTCTTTCCCCTGAATTAGATGTACCCCTCGCAGGACTTGGGGAGTAATAATACCTGGGGTGGGGTGGGGAACTAGCCTATCTGCTCCCCAGAATTTTGAGGGGCTCAACAGAGGGGCCACTGGGAAGGATCCCTCTCCCCCACCCCTCCCTTGGAGCCTCCTTCTGAGAAGGAAGTATTATTTAACCGACATTGTGTTGGGAGGGGAAACACGGGGTCCCTGGAGCTCAGCCAGCCTCCTGCCTTCAGGCTGTTTGGCTTTGTTTGTTTTTTCGGCCCTTTTTTTTTTTCCTTTTTCTTTGGGCTAATTGTTCTCATTAAATCTTTTTGTCCTGTTTTGTTTTTTACCGAGACTGACAATGCTGCGCGGTGCTCAGCGCTGCTTCCTGTGTTTCTGCCCCAGCTCAGGCCTCCATGGGGGCCTTGCTTCCTGTTGTGAGCAGTTGCCATGGCGACTCGAGGCCCCCCAGTGGGCTCCAGGGGGTGGGGGGGTGGGCAAGGGGGGAGACAGGGTTGACATCACCGGGTGAGGAGGCAAGGGGCCGGGGTCTGAGGGGAGGGGGGTGAATGGAGGCCAGGCAGGCAGTGGCGGGAGCCTGGCTGCGTTGTTAAGGGGTGACTCATAGCCTGGGAAGGGGAAGAACGCCCTCACATTCTTTCGGGAGGTAAACAAGGTCAGGGAGTGTGGCCGGGGATCCTGTTTACCTGACCCTGGCCCCCCAACCCCCCTAGGGACCAGGAGCCTGTGCAGGACAACACACTGGAACAGAACCAGACAGAACTCAGGGGCCAGGGGAAGGTGGGGGCCTGGTGACCTGAGCCCAGACCCCCTTGGTGAGGGCTGGTGGGCCCCAGCTGCGAGGTGACAGCTCTTTGAACTTCAAGCAGGCCACTTGCCACCCTGAGCCTTGGTGCCCTCTATTTCTGATGGGTCGGTCCTCCTGCGTTAATGATCCCTTGTTCTCCCATCACCTGGGTCTGGGTCCAGGTGGGCCTGGCTCTAGGTAACCTTTGCAGCACAGCACTTTGAGGCGCTGTAATTTGTCTGTCCCCACCCACCAACAGGGCCTGATCCAGGTCAGGGATGAGAGGGGCTACCCAGACCCAGGGCTGGAGCAAGCAGGGAGAGATGGGTCCACAGCCTGGAGTGTGGGGGCATCTTTAGAATCGCATGGCTAGAGCCTGATGCCCCTCACTTCTCCCCCCTCCACCCCTGAATCTCCCTTCAGCCTTCCCAGAAGGCTACCTCCTATCCCTGCCCCTCCAACAAGTGACAGCGCCCCCCTGTCCATCACCTCTCCTGGAGAAAGAGAAAGAGCCTCTCCTGGATCCAGGGGGCCTGAGCCCTGGTCAAATCCCTAGATTCCCCAACGTTGGGCTCCTGCAAGAATGGGGGTGGTGGGGGGGAGGTCAGAGCGGAGCATCAGCCCCTGTATCTCAGAGACAACCTCCCAACTTGACCCTTTGCATATTGCCAAACAGACCAGCTGCAGGGCCTGCTTCTCCACAGCATGCCCCCATATTCTGCAGGTGTCATGGGAGGCCCCAGGAGACAGCCTCTAGGGGCCACAGTGGAGATGAGGCCAACTGGCCTGGTGGCTAAGAGCAAGGGCCTCAACTAAGAGCAAGTTGCTCAACTATCAGACTGGCTTGGACCAAGTCTGCCTTTGCCACTTGCCAGCTGGTACCCTCAGGCATGTTCCCTGGCCCCTCCTAGTCTCAGTTTCCTCACCTGGGAAAGAGAACCTCATAGGGTTAGTGTGATTGAGTCAATACCCATGAATGAAACACAGGGTACATAGTAGGTCCTCAACAAACACCCATCCTGCACAGACCCGCTGTGTGCTCCCCCGCGGTGCCAGCCCCCCCCAGGCTCTCCTGTACCGAGTGCCCATCCCAGGGCAGGAGCGGTGCCCACCACATGCCCTGTGGTTTTCCCATAAAGGGGATGGCCTCGGGCTTCCCTGGACAGGGAATATCCTGTTCTCGGAGTGGGGGGAGGAAGAGGAGCGGGAAGGACACAGCCGCTCCGCATTCCTGGCATTCTTGGCCGGAGCCTGTCCAGCTGCCTGGAGCAGGCGCTGCCGGGGGTGCTGGCCCAGTGCCACGCTGTCTTGGCCTGGCAGAACAGCATCCCACTTGGCATGCCCCTTGGACTTGGGGAGACAGGGGACCCCTCTCTCGTACCATCCCATTCACCCCAGGCTATCACAGAAGCAGACAAACCCCAACCCAGGAAGGAGAGACCTGGGGGACCAATAGGGGAGAGGGTTCTTTTTTTTTTTTTTTTCTGTAATTTGACTTGCTTCTTTATTTTTTAAAATTTATTTTTAACTGAAGGATAATCGCTTTATAGTATTGTGTTGGTTTCTACCAAACATCAACTCGAACCAATCATCGATTTACCCATGTCCCCGCCCACTTAAACATTCCTCCCTCCTCCCTCCTCCCTCCCCATCCCAACCCTCTAGGTTGTTAGGAGCCCCTGTTGGAGTTCCTTGAGTCATACGGCAAATTCCCATTGGCTATCTATTTTACATATGGTAATATACATTTCCTTGTCACTAGGGAAGAGGATTCTGCTTTCAGTTCTGCCTGTGGGGCTTCCCAGATTGCCCCCCATCCCCAGGGAATGGGATTTTGTTTGTCTATGGGATTTTTCAGGCAAGAATACTGGAGTGGGTTGCCATTTCCTTCTCCAGGGGATGTTCCCAACACAGGGATTGAAGCTTTGGCTGTGTCTTTTGCATTGGCAGGCAGATTCTTTACCGCTACCACCCAGAGAAGCCCTGGAGAATAGTTGGGGGGAGCAGGGGTAGCTGGGTCAGGGAAGGAGAGGGAGAGGCAGAGGGCTCTGAAATTCTAGTCTTTGGTACCTGGGACTGTTACTTTTCCTTTATGGGACTCAGTTTCTCCATCTGTAAAATGGGAGGGTTGTCTCTGCCTTGCTACCCTGTGGTCTCATGGTCTGGTAACTGCCTCTTTGCAGAACCTCTTCCCCTGATCAAGGGCAGAAACCCAGCTCTTCTGTGCACTGAAGAGCTGGGACAGGTTAGGGTGACTTCCACTGTTTATCTAGGCCAACTCCATCTGCAGCAATGATCTACAGACTTCTGAGATTCAGAGAGGAGCCGGAAATACTGCAGTCCCAGGGTGGTCGGTCTCTGGAGTCTCCTGCATGGGTGTGTCTTGGAGCAGGGGGTCCTGGGAGGGAAATGACTTGTCCAAGACCCCACAGTCAGCCACGATGAGCTGACTCTGGGCCCCATCTATTCACTGTTCCTTCCCCAGACTGCCCAGAGCTGAGTTCATTCTTTTCTGTGTTTTTCTGCAAAGAGAGCAGAGCCATCTGGGAAGGAGCAGGGACAGGAGAGCTCCCAGGGGAGGGCCTCAGAAACTCCTATCCTCAGGAGTCACCATGCACAGGTGACCCTAGACACAGGCCCCTGTCTGCTCTGAGTTGTCCTCTGTACTGGGGGACCGGGGAGATCCCTCAGGGCGGGCTGGGGGAGGGTGGAAAGGACTGTGCTGGAGTGGACACACTGGGAGTCAAGCCTGGGGCACCAGTCTGGATTCCCTCCTTCTCTCTTCTCGGGCAGGTCAAGAGCCACCCTAGCCCTTCTGCCTAGTCCTAGAGACCCTCCGGAGCCGTCTGCCCTCCTTGCCATTTCATGCAATTCAAAAGCTCCTTGCTGCTCCTGGGACAGAGACCCAGAGACTCTGGTCCAGGCCACACGGGGAGACAGAAAAGGCTCTTTCCTGGAGTCAGGAGCGCTGAGAGGTCCCAGCGCTGGACCTCCGCTCCTGCGTTGACCATTGGAGGGCAGAGCCTCCACACTCCCGAGGTTCTGAAGGTCAAGAGTTCTGCTCTGCGGTCTCCCTCTGTACACACTCAAGGCATTAAGCAGAGGAAGCCCAGCTCTCTCACCTGCTCTGGCCCACAGCTTTCCCATCAGAGCGCAGCGCTGTTGCCCACCGCCCCACCTTCCCCATCCCCTGACCGCCTTAAAAGCCCACACACCCCAAAGCCATTGCATCTACTTCCCCTGACCCCTGTCTGTCTCCTGTCTGCTTTCTCTGTCTGCCTGTCTGGTGTCTGTCCCATCTGTCTGTCTGAGGGACAGTGAGAGGAAAAGGCTGGAACCCCACCCTGCTGGGTCCACATGACCAGTGCACTGTTCACCCCGGGCTGGGAAATCACCTCCATTGTGGAGATGGGGAGCTGCCGGAGTGTGTGCCAGGGTGTTTATCACACAGCGTGCTGTCAGGGTGTGGGGGTGGGTGGGCGGGAGGTTGTGTATGTGTGCAGAGGTCAAGGGGGCAGTGTGTGTGTCATGATCACTTGGTGAAATAAACTATGATAAATTGACTCAGTGAAATATTATGCAATCATTCAATATGATGTCTTTGAAGAACAGCGGTGGCATAAGATACGGTCACAATATATGCTGTGTGTTCAGTCGTGTTCAACTCTTTGTGATTCCACGGACCGCAGCCCACCAGGCTCCCCTGTCCATGGAATTCTCCAGGCAAGAATACTGGAGTGGGTTGCGATTTCCTTCTCCATGGTCACAATGTAAGATTTAATAAAAGAATAAAATGAGTGCCCAAAAGAAAAAGTTAAATGTTGATAATGCTATATATATCTGGATTCTTAGCTAATAAATGCTAATAATGATTATCTCTGGATTGTTAAATGGAGAGTAATCTTATCTTTCCTTTATACTCCTGCATATTTTAAATGTTTTCTGCAATGAGCAAGTGTCCGTTTTATAATCAGAAAAAGGAGAATAAAGGTACTAAAAAGGTACACATTAACGATAAACTAGAAAATAAAAAAACAAGACTTAAACTAAGGCCTAGCGGGAAACACTGAACTTAAAACTGAGCCATATGTTCAGCTTAAAGTCAGCCAACACATAATGAGCATCTACTGGGTGCTGGGGATCAGCAGAGAGTGAGATTATAGACATGCTCAAGACATAGCCCTCCCTGGCAAGTGCACTGTCCACTGGGAGGGTGGGACAGTCACCAGGCACAGACAATGCTGACACAGATGGAATGTGGGTCCCCACAGGAGGGCACCAGAGAAAGAGAGAAATGGGTGAATCAGGAGGGCTTCAGGGAGGAGGTGACTGCTCATAGGAGGGCTTTAGGGAGGGCAAGGGGTAATGGAGGGAGGTACAACAGGGTGGTGTTAGGAGACCTGCCCTATGTCTGGAGCATCATTTAACTACAGAGCAGGAAAGACCCTCAGGCTGCAATTCACTAGAAGCCTGTCGTGCTGGAGCTAAGTGGGAGTTCAAAGGATTGGTCAGCAATTCACTCATCGTTTATTCACTCAAGAAACATTCCTATTGTTAAGCATCTACTATGCACCATGCACTGTTTGGGCTTCCCAGGTGATGCTAGTGGTAAAGAGCCTGCCTGCCAGTGCAGGAGACACAGGAGACTAGGGTTTGATCCCTGGGTCAGAAAGAGCCCCTAGAGAAGGAAATGGCAACCCACTCCAGTATTCTTGCCTGGAGAATCCCGTGGGCAGAGGAGCCTGGGGGCTACAGCCCATAGGGTCGCAAAGAGTTGGACATGAGTGAAGCATCTTAGCACGCACTCACATGTACTGTTTGGGGATCCCCAAGGACAGCTTCTATTCAAGTGGAGGAAAACAGGCAATAGAACCATTAATGGGTAAAATGTATGCGAGGCCAGATGGTAAGAAGTGCCGAGAAAAGATGAGGCTGAATCGGGAGGCAGCAGTTCATTTGCTATGAGGTGTTCAGGGAAGGTCTCACCTGAGCGCCATATTTTGATCCCAGACTAAAGGAAGTGAGGTGTGGCATCTGGAGGAGGAGGACTTGGGAGAGGAGGTGGACTTAGGGGAAGAGGCAGAGGGATGGCAAATGCAGAGCCCGAGGGGAGGGCAGAGGAGGTGAGGTCCACGTGGGGCCCATGGTGAGGACCTGCAGCAGCAGGGGGTTGGGTGGGTCAGTAAGGGACTGGGGAGAGACAGAGGCTGAACTGGGCTGGCAGCCTGGAGGTGAGGAGAATGAGGAATCTGACATGTGTTTGAAGGTGGAACTGACAGTCTTTGCTCCATCGGCTGGGAACAGATACAGGAAAGGGAAGGCAAATTCCAAGCTTTGTACCCCAGCTTTGGGAGGCCCACTGGCTGGGCAGGGCAGCGTCAGGATGGGTGGCAGCAGAGAGGCAGGTGCTGAGGTTGGACAGGTTGAGGCTGAGATGCCCAGCGATAAATGCAAGTCATCCATGGGGAGCAGTGGAGCTGGTATGACATTTAGGTGTCATGGGCTTGTGGATGGTAATCAACCTATGAGAGAAGATGGGATCACCTGGAGAATGGGTGTAGGCAAGAGGTCCACAGACTGAGCCCTGGGCTTCCCCCAACATTTAGAAGTTGGAGAAGGAAGGACCAGCAGAGGAACCTGAGAGGCCACAGCCAGGGAGGTGGGGGCCCAGGAGAGCAGGGCTCAGGGACAGGGGGAGGTTGGTCCTCAGCCAAGATGCTCAGCCTTCAGCAGAATGCAAGTGGATGGGGACACGAGAGATACAGTTCCTGCAGAGTGGTGGGGTCAAGCCTTTTAGGAAAGAGAGGGTTTGGGAAAGAATAGAGGAAAGGAAGTCAAAAGGGCCAATGCTTCCCAGGAGTGTTGCTGAATAGGCGAGCAGCTGTGCCACCTGAAACCCATACAAGAGGCTCAGAGAGCCCCATGTGGGCGTGTCCAGGGGACAACTGTTTGCTGCAGGGGTGGGGGCGGAGGCAGGAGGCATTGGACAGAGCTTGGTCTGAACGAGGTGTCCACACACAGGTGCTCAGGGCCATTCAAGGTGTGGGTGGAGCCAGGGGTGAGAAAGAAGGGGGCTGGGCTGGGAACCAGGGCAAGCGCCAAGGCCAAGGCTGCTTGTCCTCTGCGACCATGGTCAAGGAGTGGGAGAGTTCTGAATCCAAACACTTCATTAAGAAGATCAGCTTCTCAAGTAGAAAGAAGAACAGATTTGAGTTAATAGTTAGTCTATGTGTTTATATCATTTTGATATTTAGACTTAGGGTATATGGGCCTCTCTCTTGTACTCTTCTCCCAGGCAGTGCAAATGTTAGGGCAGACCTGGGAGCAGAGAACTTGAGTGGTGGGGTGAAGACAGGGTTGTTTTGGGGTTTGACTCATTTTTTTTGTTTGTTTGTAAGACAAGAGAAGAATTAGCATTCTCTCCTGAAGAGTTTTCGTGGAAGAGAGGAAATTGGTGGTGCGAGAGGGGATATAGATTGCAAGAAGGGAATAAAATCCAGGGCTCAGGTGGGCCTTAGGGAGACTCTCAGATACTCCATCCACAAGACCAGGGGACGTCAGTGTGAGCGGGTGCGGGGCCAGGTTGTAGGAGCATGTGGACATTCTCCCATGATTCCTTCTGCTATTTCAGTGAAAAAACAGCAAGATCATGGGTCATAAATAAGAGAAGGGGGCCCTGGATACTTGCAGAAGGAGAAGGTGAGAAAGAATCCTCTCCCACGGAGGGGAAAGCAAGCAAGCCTGAGAAATGTGACAGCATCATCCATCTACACTGGCTGATCACATTTTTCTGAGGATGGGAACATCTCCCACCCCACAAGGTCTTCTAGAACCTTCCATGCCTCCACTAAGAAATGGAGTCTAATTCTCCTCCACTTAAATCTGGGCAGGCTTGTGACTTACTCATTACTGATGGAATGGGTGGAAACAACTGTACAACCCTTCTGAAGCTACATGAGAAAAGCTTCTGTCTTGTAGGATACCCATGCTGGAGCTCTGAGCTGTCATACTGTGAGGAAGCCCAAGCTAGCCCATGAAGAGACAACCTGGAGAGTCTCTAAGTCCATGGAGGGAGAGAGCTGCCCAGTCAGGGCTCAGATGTTCCAGCCTCAGCCACTTAGTGAGACCCTGAACAACACAGCTGAGATCCTCCCAAATCCATGACCCACAAAATCCTTGTGAGATAATAAAACATTGTTGTCTTAAGCTTTTATTTAATGATGCAGAAATAGTTAATTGGAACAAATACCAAAAGCCTAGAGATTCATGGTCATGACTTTAAACTGATGCAACCCTTTGGCTCAGCGATTATCCAACAGATTTTTGCAGGGACAAGGCCTGCACAGTGGCCACAGGTTTCCTCTCCTTGGCCCAAGAGAGGAGTAGAGAGGATAAAGAAGAAAAGACAGAAGGGATTGGGTCTCAGATGTCAGGATAAAGTCTTGGCCTTGACCCTGTAGATTACTGGAGTACCCCAGTGAGGGTTGTTTACATTCTGTGTGCATACCAAGCCCACTGTGGTGTCAGCAATATAGAATACAGCTCACAACCTCAGAGAACCTGGAGTTGGGGGTGGAGAAGCCTGCAGACTCAGCATGGCTGCATCGTCAGTTCCTCCCATCTGTCTGAGGCCTCCAGCAAGAAGTACAGAAAGGAAAAGGGGTTGGGAGTGATGAGCCTCAGTGCTCCCATCTGAAAAATGGGGGGCCCTGGACTTAGGCCTCTAAATGTTCTTCTGGCTCTGAGACTAAAGATGGGGCAGGGACATTTTTGGTGCTGGGCTAGATACTGGGCTCCATCCTGTGAGTGGGACATTCAGGAAAAGGTCATCATTCTACAGGCCTTATTCAGGATTTCTGAGTTCCAAGGAAGAGAAAACCCAACATATAGGGGCAATGTAAGCTGAAGCTCCAACACTTTGGCCACCTGATGCAAAGAACTGACTCATTGGAAGAGACCCTGATGTTGAGAAAGACTGAAGGCAGAAGGAGAAGAGAGCAACAGAAGATGAAATGGTTAGATGGCATCGCCTATTCAATGGACATGAACTTGGGCAAACTCCGGGAGATGGTGAGGAATCCTGGCGTGCTGTGATCCATGGGGTGGCAAAGAGTCAGACACGACTTGGCAACTGGACAACAATGGGGGCTTTTAAAGACTAAAATCTATGAGCTATATAGTAACTCAAAAGCACAGGGGTTTCTGAGGTTTCAAGCAAAGGTTGATCCAGTCAGGCAAACAGGGTGACAGGACCTGGTTTCTCTGCCTCCATCTCTCGGCTCTATGTGGTCACATTTGCTCCTTTCCCAGGCTGGCTCTCCCCTGGGGATCTCAGTATGTCCCCCAGTCAAGTCTGGGTCTACTTGCTTCTCTTCAGGTCCGATGGAGAGAAAGTCTACCTTGTGGAGACCTCAAGAAGAGGTGGTTGCTGTGATTGGCCAGACCTAAGTCAGGTGTCTATCCCTGAACCAATCACAGCAACCACAGGATGAGAGGTAGTAACTGACTTAAACCAATCAGGGCTGATTTGGTGCTGGGGTGGGGCCTACCCTGTCCAGCCAGGAAACGGGAAACGGGCTGGGAAACGGGGTGCTGTCAGGAGGGAGGCAAGGGACTGAGTGCTAAGGAGAAAAAGTGAAAAGTGGAAGTATTAGTCAGTCATGTCTGACTCTTTGTGACCCCATGGACTGTAGCCTGCCGTGGAATTCTGCAGGCAAGAAAACTGGAGTGGGTAGCCATTCGCTTCTTCAGGGAATCTTCCTAACCCAGGGATGGAAGCTGGGTCTCCTGCATTGCAGGCAGATTCTTTTATCACCTGAGCCACCAAGGAAGCCCCAAGGGTGCCAAGGAGGACTCCACCCACCCCGGCAGTGTCTGCTACTACAGGACACTGGAGAACAGACAAGGGCCCAGGGCATGTCCCTCGACCCCCGCAGCAGAACCTTCTAGAGACTGCGTGCTTTGTCAAAGAGGAAGTGGTTGAGCACCGGAAAGGGGGGGAATCTCCTATCAAGGCAATTTCCAGTACCAGCTGTCCATCCGGCCAGCCTGGAGCCCTGGGATGGGGGTGGCCACGGTTGGCCGGAACCCAGGGTCTGCCTGGGACACTTGGGCAGCTGGAGACTGATTAAGCTGAGAAAAAGGCAGGCTGGAGAACGCGGGGTTGGGGAAGCCATCTGAGGCTTCCCAACACCAAAAAAGGGAACAGAAAAGGTCAGCTTAGGCACTGGGAAAAAGCCAAACAAGGAGTGCACGACTGAAGCAGACAGCCCCTTCCACCTGAGCTCAGCTCTACAGGGTACTGCCTCACTCACTCGCCCAAGAGCCCGGGGAGCAAGGCTACACAGGGATGACCTTGTTGCTCAGATGGGGAGGTGGAGGCCCCGAGAAAAGTGACTCACCTTGCAAGGTAGGGCAAAGCCCACGTATGAACCTGAGCCCTCTCAGGACGCCCCTCCTCCCGTAGCACAGATGAGTCATACCCATTCCCGTGCAGAGTCATGTGATGGTGAGGCCACGGGGTGGGCGGACATCCAAACCCCCTACACCCCCACTATTCCAGAGGCCCGGCAGAGGGAGGGAGGGGGCTGCAGGGTCCAAGTGGCCCAAGTTCAAATTCGGCCTCTGCCACTCTGGCTGTGTGAACTTGGGCGAGTCAGGGTCCGCATTTATAAAATGTACCAAATACTTTCATGAGATGTCGTTGGAGGAGTGATTGACATCACATATGCAAAGCCATTGACACAGTGCAGCACATGGTGAACGTTCCATGCCTCATGTAACAGAAGGAGAGTTTGTCAGGTTTAATTACCATGTCACCGCAGAAATGCTGTGATCTGCTGAACCCAGTGCAGAAAGCTGCAGAGGGCGGGGGAGGAGCGATCCCAAGTAAACCCTGAGAAACAGAGTGGGGGTGGGGCATTGTCAAGAAATTCACCAGGACAAGAGTTGCCCGGCTCCTGGCTTTCTGGGGAGAGATTCAGAGCGCTGTCCCCGCTGCTCATCGGAAGGCAGACACTGCAGGATCTGTTTCTCCTCTTTCCTCAGGGATTGGACTAGGACCCTCATCCCCTGAGCCTGGGCTCACCAAGGGTGAGAAGGTTGCAGACAGGGGGTCATTGTCCATTCCGGCTGGGCCCAGATCTCACAGCTGCCAACCCCTCTGGGGGCACAGGGTCTTCTTGGACCAGCCCAGCCATGTGTGTGTGGGTTGAGGGGTGTTTATCCCCCAGTTGCCATGGGAGACCCAGATTCTACACTGGGCACTCTCTCCAGTGTCCTGACGGTGACCCCAGAGCATCTCTGACCAGCAGGCCTGGGTGGGGCTTGGGAGGACAAAGCCGCCTTTGGCTGGCGGCGGGCGGGTGGGCAGAATGCGTCAGCTTGTCGGCCAGCCAGAGAAACCTGGAAGCCAGCCTTGACATCCCCTCTCTTTGTCACTACACATATCTTGTTTTTGCCATGACATGACATGACAGATGTTGCTTGCCACTGCTGCCACTGAAGTCACTCTAGACTCCGGCCCCGCCATCTAAGCCACAAGCCACTGCCCTGGTCACCTCCACCGCCTCACCCCCTTCCTCCCCGTCTCACAGTCAGCCTGCCCTGCATCCACAGCCAGGGGGAGCTTTGAGAAACAGTTCAACCACATCAGTCCCTGGTGTTGAGTCCTTCAGTGAGTATTTACAAAACATATACCTGACAAAGGATGCATAACCAGAATATACAAAGACCTTCTACAAATCGATCAGAAAAAGAGAGGCAACCAGTGGAAAATGGGCAAGAGACTTTGAACAGGTCTTTTGCAGAAGAGGTTCTCCAAGGGGCTTGTAAACACACAAAAACATTATTAGTCACCAGGGGACTGCAAAATAAAAGTTCAATGAGATACCACGACACACCTGCCAAAATTGCTCAAATAAAAATCGTAGAAAATATCGAGTGTTGGTGAGGACGTGGAGCAACCGGAACTCTCAGAAACTCTGAAACTGGACAGATGCTCACCCCGAATCCAACAATTTCACTTCTGGGCAGAGGTCCAACAGAAATGCATGCATATGTTTGTGGAAAGACATGTACAAGATGTTTTCTTCATATTTTTCTTCTGCTTTATTCAATGCAGTCACAATCCAGAAATAGCCTGAATGTCCATCATCAGTAGAATGAAGGGAGATTAGACGTATGTCACAGTGTTGAGAGGAAGAAGCTGGTCACAGAGAAGTATATACTGTGTGATTCCATTTATGTGATCTTAAAAAACACCAAAGTCAGGACAGTGATTATCCTGGGGAAAAAGGAATGAGGGGAGACACAAAGAGGATTTCTGGGGTGCCAGTAATGTCTTGTCTCTTGATCTGGGCACTGGTTATACAGGTGCCTTTAGCTTGTGAAAATTCATCCCAATGAATGCTTACGATGTAAGCATTTTTCTTTACATATTTTGCTCTTTGATAAAAAGTTTAAAGAAAAATCCTCCACCTACATTGCCCAAAGTCCTCTGTGGTAGGCCCCACCAGCTTATCCATGGTTCCCTGGACATGCCATATAGTTCTCTCCACCTGTAAATCCTGCCTCCAGTTGGTAAACATTCTGTCTGGGGTCACTACCACCAGGAAGCCCTCCTTTCTGTCCCCAGACAGAGAGGGTTTCTCCCTTCTCTTTAGAGAAGTTAGGTGACTTCATTTTAGCCATTACTCGTCTGACACTTACTTCAAAGGATTTATTAAGCACTTGTAATGTGCCAGGCACCTACACGTGTGCATGAGTGCTAAGTCACCTCAGTTGTGTCCAACTCTATATGACCCTATGGACTGCAGCCTGCCGGGCTCCTCTGTCCATGGGGATTCTCCAGGCAAGAACACCAGAGTAGGATGCCATGTCCTCCTCCAGGGGATCTCCCTGACCCAGGGCTTGAACCCACATCCCTTATGTCTCCTGCATTGGCAGGCAGGTTCTTTATCACTGGTACCACCTGGAAAGCCTGCCAGGCACTTACACTTGTGAATTAAAGAGTCCTAATTTAGCAGATTAGATTTTTTCTTATTTAATACTTGCAGAAATAAATAGACATGGACAAATTGCAATAAATGCCCTCAAAGGGAAGTTCAGACAAGCAGTGGAGAAAAATGCAGGGGATGGGGGAGTGGGATGGGGTTGGTTTAGCCTGGATGATCAGGGGAGGGTCTCCAGTGCAGAGGCTGAGATACCAAAGGGAAGCCAGGCCAAGATCACTTGGGAGGAGTCTCTGGGCTGAGGGCACTACACTGATGAAGAGCATTAACCTTTGAGTGTCCTGGGGCTGGCACTGTTGGCCTATTAGGTGTTTGCGAGTATTCATGAATGAATGATGGGAAGCTGGGAGAGACTGGTAGGGAGATCATAGATAAGAGTTTGGTGGCTCCAAGGACACAGGTTGTCCCTTTCCAAGTGTGCACCTCCAGCTGGCACGGCCAAAGTAGGAAATAAAATTTGAGGTTCCCAGAAGCATGGACCCCCTACTCCCAGCAAATGTGCAGAGACACAGGCCAATCGCTCCTTCATTTATTCATTTATTGTGCCAGGCCCTATACTAGGGACTGTCCCCTTTGCCTCCCACTCATGCCAAATCCCCAGAGGTTATTTTAACTTCTGGGATCTCTGAAGAGTCAAGACTCACCTTGTTTCAAAATGTTTCCCCACCTCAAACCTCAGTCCCCTTCCATTGCCCAGGCAGGACTCTCCCCTGATCACCAGGGGAAATCCAGGGGAAACTTGCATTACGCCACCTAGTTATTTACAAGCCCAAACATGATTTAGGGGGCAGCGCTCACCTTGCCAAAATAATGTCTGCTTCAACAAAGAATTCTCAAAGCTATTTTAATTAGTTTTCTCAACAGGACTTCTCAGACACTGTTGACAAGAGCATAAACAGGTACTGCCCTCCCAGCATATGCCAGGATTTGGGAGCAATTATGACAGCGTGCGCCTGTAACCTAGCCACTCTCACCTTTGTGTAAACCTTGGAACACCTTCCACCAGGTCTACAGGGGGCACGCCCAGTGTATCCCTGGGAAAACTTGCAGCAGCTATGAAGCAGAGGCAACCCAGATTTCCCCAACAAAGAAATAGGTAAGTAGATGTTATGGGCATCCCAGGTGGCACTAGTGGTAAAGAACCCACCTGCCAATACAAGAGAAGTAAGAGACACAGTTTCGATCCCTTGGTCGGGAAGATCCCCTGGAGGAGGCCATGGCAACCCACTACAGTATTCTTGCCTGGAGAATCCCCATGGACAGAGGAGCCTGGTGGGCTACAGTCTGTAGGCACAGAGTTGGACATGACTGAAATGACTTAGCACGCGAGTAAACAGTGGTGGATGCACATGGTGGTTAGAAGTAGCTCACCTGTAGAACAACATGGGTCAAACAAAAAAGACCTATTTGGGAAAAAAGGAAGTAAATAAAATGGGATGTCTGACATGTTGTTGTTCAGTCACTACATGTCCAACTCTTTGCGACCCCATGGACTGCAGCACATCAGGCTCTTCTGTCTTCCACTATATCCTGGAGTTTGCGCCCATTCTTGTCTATTGAGTCAGTGATGCTAACCAACAATCTTATCCTCTGTCGCCCCCTTCTCCTTTTGCCTTCAGTCTTTCCCAGTATCAGGGTCTTTTTCAGTGAGTCAGCTCTTTGCATCAGGTGGCCAAATTATTGGAGCTTCAGCTTCAGCCTCAGTCTTTCCAATGAATAGTCAGGGTTGATTTCTCTTAGGATTGACTGGTTTGAGCCCCTTGAAATCCAAGGGACTCCAAAGAGTCTTCTCCAGCACCACAGTTTGAAAGTATCATCTGACGTGTTACCATTTGTGTAAACACATACACACACACATACAAAGACACTCAAAACTATATACTCTGGGGCTGCATACACACTTAAGGACATACACTGAGTATTCTAGGTATGGAGTGGAGCCTTTGGAGGGAGGGGAATAGGAGTTGGTTCATGGATGGGGGAGATTTTTTTTCTACACACACACACAAATACAAGTGCATACTTTATATTAAACAGGAAAGAGCCTTGCATGGACATTGAAAGTGTACTAAGAACAAAGGATTTTAATTAATTCAATAATCTCCCCTTGAGGTAAACATAAAATTTAAATTTTAAATGTTTACATCTTCTGGGAAGATGTAGGAGGCTTACTTCTTTCTTTGTTCCTCCCCCTAAGTACAGCTAGAAACCTAGACATAATACACAAAACAAGCACAAAGAGACTCTAAAAGGAGGGGAGAAGAAGGCAGATTAGCTCAGGATCAAAGAACCCAAGGAACAAACACACTGACGACTTTTCTGGTTGTTGTTGTTTTCCTTCTTTCTTTTAATTTGCTTGATACATTCCCAGACTTGGAGCTGAAGAAGCTAGCAACCTGGAATTGCCAAGAAGCCTAGACAATAAAAGCAACCCTCCTTCAAAAAAGAAAAAAACGCCTATTCTCTCTACTCAGAAAAAAACAGAAAAGAGGCAACCTAGCAAAATGGAAAAATTTTAGACATGAATTAATTGCTCTGTTCCAGCCAAACACCTCAGAAAAATCTGTAGCCCCACCATGCCAGCAAAGATCAGGTTTGGAAAGTATGCTTCCACTGTCAACAGGTTACCGTGAGTGCTCCAATTTTCCCACCAGAGTGAAGGCCAGGTAGGAACCTGGGACTTCCACTCCCACTCAGGCTGTAACAAGGAGCCTCATCGCCTCCTGTATCAGTAGAGGTCAAGTGGGGAACTTGGACTTGTAACCCTATCCAGCAGCAATGAGGCAGCAGCCTCCTCACTTGCCCTGATGGAGCAGCATTAGAGGAAACCAGCTAAAGCAGGTGGTTTAACAACACAGGGTCTTATAACATAAAACATAAAATGTCCAGGTTTTAACAGAATATTGCTCATCATGCCAAGAACTAGGAAGATCTCAAACTTCCTGAAAAAAAGACAGTCAAGTGCCAAGACTGAGGTCATAGAAATGTTATGAGCATACTTGAAACAAATGAAAAAAATCAAACGTCTTGGCAAAGAAATAGAAGGTATAGAGAAAAATGTTAGGACTTCCCTGGTGGTCCAGTGGTTAAGAATCCATCTTCCAATGCAGGGGACATGGGTTTGATCCCTGGTCAGGGAACTAAGATCTCACATGCCACCAGGCAACTAAGCCTGCATACCACAACGAAGAGCCCACACATGCAATGAAAGATCCCACAACTAAGACCCCACACAGTCAAATAAAATATTTTTTTTAAAAAAGAAGAATGTCAACCACAGAATGGAGGAGATAAAGAATTAGTGAAAACCAGATCTTCCTTGACTTATGATGGGGTTATGTCACAACAAACCCATTGCAAGTTGAAAATATCATAAGCCAAAATGTATTTAATACATCTAACCTACCAAATATCATAACTTAGCCTAGCCTACCTTAAATGTACTCAGAACACTTACATTAGCCTACAGTTGGGCAAAACACAAAGCCTATTTTACAATAAAGCATTGAATATCTCATGTAATGTATTGAATACTGAACTGAAAGTGAAAAACTGAATGGTCTGTGTCCAGAGAAGGGCTGTAAGCATATCAGTTGTTTACCCTTGTGATCTCATGACTGACTGGAACCTGTGGTTCGCTACCACTGCCCAGCATCACAAGAGAATATTGTACTGCATATTGCAAGCCATGGGAAAGAACAAAATTCAAAATATGGTTTCTACCAAATGTGTATTATTTTAGCACCATCATAAAGTCAAAAAGTCATAAATTGAACCATCGTAAGTTACAGACTATATGTACAGAGTAGTAGAAATTACCTAACTTGAACAACGGAGAGAAAGTAGAACAAAAGGAACAAAGTTTCAGGGAGCTGTGGGACTAAAGATCTAACATTCATGTCCCTGGAGTCCCAGAAGGAGAAGAGAAAGAGGGCAGGGCTAAAAAGGCACTCAAAGAAATAAAGGCTGACAATTTGGCCCCAGATGTAGGCCTATAGATTGAAGAGGCTGAGTCAATCCCAAACAGGAAAAACCCAAAGAAATCCACACAAAGATATCACAGTCAAACTTATTCTGAAAACTAGAAACAAAGAAAAAGTCTTTAAGGCAGCAGGAGAGAAATGACATGTTACTTATAGGAGAAAAAAAGAAAAACTTGAAAGACACTAGATTTTCTTTCAGAAACTACGGAGTTCAGGAGGTGGTGGCACAAAATTTTTCAAGTGCTGAAAGAAAAGAATCTTCAACCCAGAATCCTATATCCAGAGAAAATACACTTTAGAAATCAAGTGGAAATCAAGCCCTTCTTGGGTGAAGGAAAACCAAGAGAATTGTCACCATCAATCCCAATCTAAAGGAATAGCTAAAAAAAAAAGTTCCTGAAACAGAGGAAATGATTTTTTAAAAAGTAATCTTGGAACATAAGGAAGGAAAAAGAACATAGCAAACAAAAAATATGGGTAAGCACATTAGAATTTCCTTCTTGGATTCAAGAATTGAAGCAAAAAAAAATTAACACTATTTGACATGCCTCTAAATGTATCTAGAGAAAATATTTACGACAATTATATTATAAATAGGAGAAAGCAAAGGGACTTAAAGGGAGGGATGATTTCTATATTTTACTGAAAGTTGTAAAATAATGACACCATATACTGTGATATATTATGTGCATATAATACTCAGAGAAGCTACTAAAAAGTGATACAAAGATATACACTTAAAAATGCCATAGATAAATCAAAATGGAATTCTTAAGAACATTCAAGTAACCCACAGGAATGCAGAAAAGAAAACAGAAGAATTTAAAACAGAACACAGAGAAGACAAAACAAAACAAAATAACAAAATTAAGCCCTAACACATTAATAATTACATTAAACACTAATGGTCCAAGAACACAAAGACAGAGATTGGCAGAGTGGATTAAAAAACATGATCCAGCTGTATGATATCTACAAGAAATTCACTTCAAATATAGTGATATAGGCAGGTTGAAAGTAAAAGGATTGTAAAAGACGTATCATGCAAACATTAATCAAAAGAAAGCAGATGTGACTATATTAACATCAGATTAAGTAGACTTCAAAGCAGAGAAAATTGCCAGAGGCAGAGAGAAACATTTTGTGATGATAAAAGTGTCAATCTATGAAGACGTCATAGCAATCCCAAGCATGTATGCACCAAACAGTAAACTGCAAGGTATGTGAAGAAAAACCTTATAGAATGAAAAGGAGAAAATAGATAAATCCCCGAATACAGTTGGAGATTTCAGCATCATTTCTCATAAGTGATAGAACAAAGAGAAAATCAGCAAAGATATAGAAGAACTCAACAACACCATCAACCAACAGATCAACGTTTGTAGAACGCACCACCCAACAATGGCAGAATACATATTCAAGTACTTTTGGAACACATACGAATGTGAGAGTTGGACCATAAAGGTTAAGCGGAGAAGTTTGATGCTCTCGAACTGCGGTGCTGGAAAAGGCTCTTGGGAGTCTCTTGTACATCAAGGAGATCAAGCCAGTCAATCTTAAAGGAAATCAACCCTGAATTTTCACTGGAAGGACTCATGCTGAAGGTCCAGTACTTTGGCCACCTGGTGCAGAGAGCTGACTCATTGAAAAAGACCCTGATGCTGGGAAAGATTGAAGGCAAAAGGAGAAGGGGGCGACAAAGGATGAGATGGTTGGTTAGCATCACTGACTCAATAGACAAGAATGTGAGCAAACTCCAGGATGTAGTGGACAGAGGAGCCTGATGTGTTGCAGTCCATGGGGTTGCAAAGAGTTGGACACAACTTAGCAATTGAACAGCAATAACAACTTTAGAACGTGTACAAAGATAGATCATTTTTTCTAAATTCAGTAAATTTAAAATAAATGAAATAATGCAAAGTTGTTCTCTGACTACAATGGAATCAAACTAGAAATCAGTAACAGAAGCATAGTAGGAAAATCTCCAAACACTTAGAAATTAGATAAAACACTTCTAAATAATCCATGGATCAAAGAGGAAGTCTCAAAGGAACTCCAAAAATATACTGAACTGAGTCCTGAAAATATACTGAAAATGAAAATACAACATACCAAAATATGGGACACAGCTGAAGTATTACTGAAAGGGAAAATTATAGCACTACGCACACATATTAGAAAAGAGGGAAAGTATCCCATGTAGAGAATCTAGGAAAAGAAGAATATAATAAACCCAAAACAAGCAAAGGAAAGAAATAATAGAGATAAAAGTAGAAATCAGTGAAATTGAAAACAAATAGACAAAATCAATGAAATGGAGAGCTGGTTCTTTGAAAAGATCAATAAAACTGAGACATCTCCAGCAAGACTGACAAAGAAAGAGGAAAAAAGAAAGAATACACATTATCAATATCAGAAACAAAACAGGAAATGTCACTACAGACACCATAGACAAAAAAATGACTATAAGGAAATGCTATGAACAACTTTACACACATAAATTTGACAACTTAGATGAAATACAACCATTTCTAGAAAAATATAAGCTACTGCAACTCACTCAATATAAAATCGATAATCTGAAAAATTCTGTAACTATCAAAGAAATTGAATTTGTAATTTTTAAAACTCATCCCCCTACCAAAAGTCTCCAGGTCCAGATAGTTTCACAGAAAATTCTACCACATGTTTTAATACCAACTTTACATGATCTCTTCTAGGGATTGGAAGAGGAAAAAACACTACCCAATTCATTTTATAAAGGTAGTATTATCCCAGTATCAAAACCAGACAAAGACAGTACCGAACAAGGAACCAATTTCCTTCATGAATGTAGGTGCAAAGAACCTTAGCAAAATATTAGCAAATATAATTAAACAGTATATAAAAATATTTATCATGATCAAGTGGGATTTATTCCAGGGATGCAAGAGTAGTTTGATATTTGAAAAGCTATCAATGCAATCCACTCTACTAACAGGCTAAAGAAAAAAAAAATCACGTAATCATATCAATTGATATAGAAAAAACATTTGACATGATAATTCATGATAAAAAACACTCAGAAAAAATAGGAATAGAGGGGGACCTTCCTTAACTTGATAAAGTATCTACAAAACTCCTACAGATAACATTAAACTTAAAAATGAAAGACTAAATACCTTTCCCCTAAGATCAGAAACAAAACAAATATATCTGCTTTCACACTTTTATTCAACATAGTGAGGAAGTTCTAGCCTAGGCAAGAAGGCAAGAAAAATAAATAATATACAGATCAGGAAAGAAGAAATAAAACTGTCCCTCTTCACAGGTGACATCATTGTTTATATAGAAAATCCCAAAGAATCTACCAGAAAACTCCTAGAATTAATAAGTGAATTCAGCAAGGTAGCAGGATACAAGATGTATGTTCAAAAATCAATAGTATTTCTAGATCATAGAAACAAGCATACGGGCACCAAATTTTAAATACCATTTATAATCTCTCAAAATAAATAAATAAAATGCTTAGATGTAAGTCTAACAAAATATATATACAGGATTCACACGCTGAAAACTATATGCTGATCATGTAAATCAAAGATAAAAAAATGGAGCAATATATCATGTTCATTAATTGAAAGACTCAACACAGTAAAGATGTCAGTTCTCCCCAGCTGACATTTAATACAGTTCCTTTAAACACTCTAGCAAGATTTTTTGTAGTTATAGACAAGATTATTCTAAAATTTATATGAAGGAGTAAAGGCACTTGAATCATTTAATCAACTTTGCTTTTTTCTTAATATATATATTTTACTGAAGTATGGTTGACTTACAATGTTTCAGGTGCACAGCAAAGTGATTCAGTCAGTCATTTAACAACTTTTGGGAAAAAAAGAACAAAATGAGAGGAATTGGTCTACTTGGTTTAGTATAAACTGTTATAAGGCATAAAGGATTTATTATACACCTACTGCAATCAAGACTGTTGTATTGGCTGCGTGAGTAACACATAGATCAGTGAAACAAACCACACAAATATTCCTGATGGATTTTTTTTATAAGAATACAAAAGCAATTCAATGGAGGAAAGACAGACTCTTAATAAGTGGTGTCAGAGCAACTGGATATCCATACAGAAAAAAAAGCCTCAAAAATAAAACCCAAAACCCCTCAACCTAAGTCTCACACCTTTCACAAAAAAATTGATTCAAAAATGGACCGTAGGCTTAAATGCAAAACATAAAACTATAAAACTTTCCAAAAATGCAGGAGAAAAACTTTGGGATCTAAGGCTAGGTGAACAGTTTTCACACTTGACACCAAAACATAGTCCCTAAAAGGAAAGATTGATAAATTGGACTCCATCAGAATTTAAAACTTTTCCTTTGTGAAAGAACCTGTTAAGAAGATGAAAAGACTAACCACAGAATTGAAAAAAATATTTGTAAACCACTTATGTCACAAAGAAGGGATTCCCAGGTGGCTCAGACTGTGAAGAATGATCTTGCAATGTAGGAGACCTGGGTTTGATTCCCTGGAGAAGGAAATGGCTACCCACTGCAGTATTCATGCCTGGAGAATTCCATGGACAGAGAAGCCTGGTGGGCTACAGTCCATGGGACCACAAAGAAATGGACACAACCGAGCAACTAACACTACCTGACAAAGGACCAGTATCTAGGACACATAAAGAACTCTCAAAAGTCAACAGCAAAAAAAGGAAGTATCTAATTAGAAAACACATAAAGAGACACTGCACCAAAGAGGATGTTCAGATGGCAGGTAAGTACGTGAAAATGTGTTCGACATCATTGACTGTAAGTGAAATGCAAATTAAACCACACTGAGCTATCATTACATACCTCTCAGAATGGCTGAATAAAAAACAGTGACAACATCAAGTGTTGGTGAGGGTGCAGAGAAACTCAGCTCAGTTCAGCTGCTCAGTCGTGTCCGACTCTTTGCGTTCCCATGGACTGCCACACGCCAGGCCTCCCTGTCCATCACCAGCTCCTGGAACTTACTCAGACTCATGTCCATCGAGTCGGTGATGCCATCCAATCATCTCATCCTCTGTCATCCCCTTCTCCTCTTGCCTTCAGTCTTTCCCAACATCAGAGTCTTTTTCAATGAGTCAGTTCTTTCCATCAGGTGGCCAAAGTATTGGAATTTCAGCTTCAGCATCAGTCCTTCCAATGAATATTCAGGACTGATCTCCTTTAGGATGGACTGGTTGGATCTCCTTGCAGTCTAAGGGACTCTCAAGAGTCTTCTCCAACACCACACTTCAAAAACATCCATTCTTTGGTGCTCAGCTTTTTTTATAGCCCAACTCTTACATCCATACCTGACTACTGGTAAAACCATAGCTTTGACTAGATGGAACTTTGTTGGCAAAGTAATGTCTCTGCTTTTTTAATATGTTATCTAGGTTGGTCATAACTTTTCTTCCAAGGGGCAAGCATCTTTTAATTTCATGGCTGCAGTCACCATCTGCAGTGATTTTGGAGCCGCCAGAAATAAAGTCTGTCACTTTTTCCATTGTTTCGCCATCTACTTGCCATGAAGTGATGGGACCAGATGCCATGATCTTAGTTTTTTGAATGTTGAATTTTAAGCCACCTTTTTCACTCTCCTCTTTCACTTTCATCAAAAGGCTCTTTAGTTCTTCAATTTCTGCCATAAGGGTGGTGTCATCTGCATATCTGAGATTATTGATATTTCTCCTGGCAATCTTGATTCCAACTTGTGCTTCATCCAGCCTGGCATTTCTCATGATTAGTCTGCATGTAAGTTAAATAAGCAGAGTGGCAATATACAGCCTTGACGTACTCCTTTCCCAATTTGGAACCAGTCTGTTGTTCCACATCCAATTCTAACTGTCACTTCTTGAACTGCATACAGATTTCTCAGGAGGCAGGTCAGTTGGCCTGGTATTCCCATCTCTTTATATTGCTGGTGGGAATGTAAAATGGTATAGCCCCTCTAGAAAACAGTGTGGAAATTTCCTTAAAAATTAAACATGCAACTCTATATGATCCAGCAATTGCATTCCTGGGCATTTATCCCAGAGAAACGAAAACTTATGTTCACAAACAAACCTGTACTGGGTGGGATGTCTATGGCAACTTTATTCATAATAGCCAAAACTGGGAACAACCCAGATGTCCTCCAGTGGATGAATGGTTAAACAGACTGGGGGACAGCCACACTGTGGAAAACTACTCACTGACAAAAGGAAGGGAACCATTCATGTCCACAACAACCTGGATGACTCTCCGGAGAATCATGTCGAGTTAGAAAAGCTGACCCCAAAAGGTTACATACTGTATGATTCCATTTATATAACATTCTTGAAATAACAAAATTGCATGCTTGCCAGGGGTTAAGGAAGGATAGGGATTAGAGGGAAGTGGGTGTGGCCGTAAAAGGGCGACAGGAGGGATATTTGTGGGGATGGAAATGTTCATTATCTTGACTGTATCCATGTTAACATCCTGGTTGTGATGTTGTCCTACAGTTCTGCAAGATGTTCTCATTGGGGGAAACTAGGTAAAGGGTACATGGGATCTCTGCGTTATTTCTTAAAACTGCGTGTGAATCTACAATTACCTGAAAATGAAAAGTTTAATTAAAAAGAAATACTTTAGCCAGTATCGCCTCCCTCTTTCCCTCCCCTCTCCCCTAGTCCAGGAGGGCTGCTGCTATTTCTGCAGACCAGATGCGGCTGGTGAGCTAGGGTGTCAGAACCACTACCATCATCTTTGAGGAAACTTAGAGAATGGGACTGAAGCCAAATGCTAAAGGCAGGCAAATGCGGTTTTACATGAAACGAGGGGAAACGATACCAGAAGGCCGAAACCAGAGGGCTTGACATAAGCCCTGGCAGACTTCCAGGGTGGACGAGGACTAAGTGGGATACCTAAATCATGGGAACCAAAGTGGGTTCTTCCAACAAAATGGAAGTTTTTAGGCCTCTCTAGACTGCATGAGGTCCAGGTCACCAATTCCCTCCTAGTCTGGCCCCAGCCTGCCCATCCATGGCCCCCTGTCCCTCCGTGCACTCTCTTCTGGGGATGGAAAGAATTTTACCCCGAGAGCAAGAAGGCTAGTGTTCAAGTCCTGGCTCCATCAGTTACTCATGAGACTTTCAGTCCATTCTTGCCCCCTATGGCCTCCGTTTCCCCATCTGTCATATGGAAGCAGAGGGGTAGCCTCAACGGTTCCCTCCAACACCATGAGCTCCCCTACCAGACTTCAGCCCCCAAGGTCTGACTCCCCCCAATTTATGCCCCTCAGCAGCACACAGTAGGTCTTCAGAAAATGGGTGCAGGACACAGAGTTCCCAAGTCACCTAACCTATGGCTGTCAGGGCCCAGTCATGGAACAAACTGCAGTTCTCTGGGAACTCTGTTACCTTCACAGCTCCCTAGCCAGGACGTCTGAACCACAGGCAGGAGCTGGGTGATCCCATCTCACAGCCGAGGTGCAGGATCTGCCGCAAGATTCACAGGGTAAGCACCTTCCTGAGTGCTGACCCGGAGTGTCCCTGCCAGACATTCTTCCATTCTTGTCTCTCAAAATGCAGTCCCTTGATTAGTAGCATGGGCCTCCCCTGGCAGCTTGTTAGAATGCAGAGTCTCAGACCCCACAGAGTCGTGCTGATGCAGAGTCTGCCTTCTGACAAGATCCCCAGGGGATTCGTTTCCCCAGGAATATTTGAGAAGCACTGTCTTATAGTATAGACTCCTAAATCCCTCTATGTGGCCCATTCATATTTGTTCAATCAATCAGCAAAATGTTGTGGGGTTTGGGAGAGGCTGATTTTCGTTTGTTTTTACCTTGGCTGCGCTGAGTCCTTGTTGCTGCGCACAGGCCTCTCTAGTTGCGGCATGCGGGCTTCTCTTGTGGCCTGCAGGCTTCGGTGCCCCCCTGCGGACGGGATCTTAGTTCCCTGACCAGGGATGGAACCTACATCTCCTGCCTTGGAAGGCAGATTCTTAATCCCTGCACTACCAGGGAAGTCCCTGTGTTTTGTTTTGTTTCTAGCAGAATGTTTGTCAAATGAATTCTAGCACCTTTTATTGCCAGAGCCTCCCTCTGGGGACAAATTCAGTGTTTCCCAGGCAACCATCCAAGAAGCCACTGGGCTCCCACGTACACAGGGTCAGCCCCTGTCTGGTCGAAACAGACCAGTACCCAGGCCTTACCCATCTGCTGAGGTGATCATCCTGTGTGTGATCAAGCGACCCTCCAAGTGGTGGTCTGGCTGCAATGATGTTAACGATTTTAAGGGTGAGAAGCCAAGGCATGTCTCCTTCCCACCCCCAGCTGAGGTTCCTCCCCCTAATACGTGAACACACACACTTACACACATATGCAAGCACACTTGCACTGGTGCACACACACATTTGCCTGACTGCATGCACACACATACACACACCCCTCCCAGGCCCTGGTGTGCCTGTGAGTCACGGGATGACTCACAGGCACGTCCCCCTCCCTGACTGGGAAAAGGAGAGGGAGAAGAGGTATCTCAGAGCCAAACGTGAGAAAGTGACTTTGGACACGCCTGGCAAGGGACTGCCAGGGTCAGGGCCGGGGCTTGGTCCCAAGGGGTCCTGCCTGGGAAACCAAGCAAGTCACCGAGTCAGCAAGTCCTTCTGTCCCGCACAAGCCCACAGGACTGTGTGGAGACAGTTACACACACACACACACACACACACACACACACACACACACACACACAGCATCAGGACCAGGCCCCATCCTCGGGCCTCCCAGTGGCTCCTGAGGGTAGAGCCATTCCAACTGGCTGCCAACCATCACCAATAGCCCCCTAGGCCCCAGCCCACTCTGCCCTCAGTTTCAGCCCTCACACATCCAGGGCCCACATCCCTCTCCAGGGAGGCATGCAGACAGGGCAGGGAGTCACCCATGTCAGGGATGAGTGGCGGAGGCCTGGACCACACTGCTCTAGAGGATCGTGTATCTGCCGCCGCCTCCTCAGCACAGAAAGCTTCATGAGTGACAAGATCAGGGGTGCAGTGTGCTGGGAGGATGTGGGGCCTGGGGGCAACGCAGAAGTTGGGACGACCAAGCCACCCCATTGAGACCTGGAGCCACCTCAGTTTCCCGATTTGGGTGGTTTCCTGCCATCACTGATTCTTCTGAGGCTCTGTCGTCTCTCAACTCAGAAAAGACATGGGGGAGCAGGGCAGGTTGTGAGGGAGGAGGGGGCTCACGCGGGGGGCGAGGCGGGGTTAGGTGGGGGAAACCTTGGGAAGATGCACACTTCCGTTCCCTGCCTCAACCTCCGATGCTGGGGCCCTAAGTCCTGCTCCCTGTGTGGGATCGTCCTCTGGGCTGAACCCTCGACCCCACCTCCCACCTATCCTGAAGGGGAGTGGAGGCAGGTAAGAGGTGTCTGAGCCTCGGAGAGGCAGGGGTGGGCGGCGGAGTCGCCCCGGGTCTAGGAGCTTCTCACTCCGACGCCCAACCGCTTCCCAGGCCCCAAACAGGTGGCCGCGGAGCAGGGCTGGGGGGTGGGTGGAGCGCCGACGGCCCCCACGCCCCTGCTTTCCGCCTTGATTAGCAGAAACATTCCTACATCTGTCATGGGAAGACAGCCTGCTCCCCGTCGTCGTCAATCACCCAGGAAATGCAAACACATTCTGGCTGCTCCCAGACCTTCTTCCCACAAAGTTGTAGGCACCCTGGGGGCCCCACCCCCACCCCGGAGCCCAGGGAGCAGGCGTGTGAGAGAAACCCCCTTTCCCCGACCTCAGATCTCAGCTTCTGCCACAGCCGGGGAAGGTCTGAGTCACACACCTCCCTCCTTACACACACACACACACACACACACACACACTCAGGAATACACAGAACTGCCAGCAAAACATGGATGCACTCACAGCCATGCCCACGGACACTGCTGACCACAAACACACACAGACAAATGCACTCACAGTTTTGTACCCCAGCAGAGATCTCAGCAGCGATGTCTCTCTCCCATAGCTAGCACACAGTAGGTCCACACCAAGTGGCCCTTCAGCACACCCCACCTTGGACCTCCAGTGTAATGTCCCTATTTCTTCCACCTGCTTCCACTGCTGTCCATTCCCCCACCCCACAGGGATGTGCACTCTGTATGGGTGGATCTTTCTCCCATTCACAGTATCCCAGCACCCAGCACAGAGCTTGGCATACAATAGGAGCTCAGTAGGTTTGCTCAGTCAAGGAACAAATCTAGACCCAACCTGCAATTTGGAACCAAGTCCAGTCAACCCTCAGACCGGTAAGGGAGATGTGCACTCTCAGTGTTTATACCACTGAGTTTGGTGTTTGTTACACGGTGTTAACATGTCAATTGCTGACTGAAACAGCTGAACTCACATGTACTTTTTCACTTGATTCACTAAGTTTAGTTGATTCACCATTATCGTTACTCCTGTTTTTCAGATGAGAGAACTGAGGCACAGATAGGCTACCACAAGCCTAAGGGAGGGGTAGAGGCATCAAGGTTCCAGAACTTCAGCACTTAACCACCATATCACTCTCAGTAATCAAATCTCCTACCCTAGACACAGGGGTGAGGCCACCCACCAGCTGGGGCCAGACTCTGCCTTTTCTCTTGTTACAGTTAACTTGTTCCTCGGGCAAGGAGCCCTGGTCTCCAGGAGAGAGGCCCGCAGCAGCCCTCCTTCCCATCTGAAGCCTTCACAGTCTACAGAGTAATTTCACAGCCTGTGTCTCATTTAATACTTAAAAGAGCCTGGGGAGACAGGCGTCTCTACCTTCAGCTTATACACCATGAGACTCTCAGAGAATTGTACATCTTGCCCAAGGATGGAAAACAATATGAGGTCAGACAAAAGCTAACATACATGACAGTGTATTCTATAAGAATAAATTCAGTTGTAAGCAAACAAAAGAAATATCCAATTCGTTTCAGCTGAGGGAAGAAAAACAGGGATTTAATTTTTTTCCATCATAAGAAATCAAGAGATAACAACAGTAATCCTGGCATTGTCCCTTAACTTGACAGGGTCAGAGCTGGAGTTCTTACTCTTTCCTTGACCTTGTCATTATGCTCATCACCTCATTACTGCAAAATGGCTGCTGATCTCCAAGCATCACATCTGTTTGAAGAAGGAAGAATAGGGAAGGACGGCCTCCTTGGAAGTCTCTGTCTTTTTATTAAGGAAGAGCCGCCACTGTCACCCTCCCTCTATACCCAACAGACTTCCTCTTACATCAAAATAGGGTCACATGGCCACACTTAGACCAACCACGGTCCAGGGGAATCAGAGGTCCATGACTGGGTTTGACCGATCACAGTTCATCTTCTAGCACTGAGATCGCAGCATTTCTGTTGACTTCATAAGCAGATCAGTGTTCTATTTATTGAGAAAAGGGAGGATGGCCACCACTGGTCAGGCACAACACCAAGCAGTTTCTATACATCATCTCCCTTGGTCCTGATACAGCCTTATGAAGCCAGGACTGTTTTATGTCAACTTAGCAAATGAAGCAACAAAGCTGGAGAGCTGCTCCATGTTCTTAACTATCCTTCCAGACTGCAGGGCATGGAGGGACTCACAGGGCAGCAAAGCATGCTGTGCAATGTGACTATGTCACTTACCACACACCTGCCCTCCCTTGGCTCCAACTGGGCAGGGCCAGAGGACCTGGGTACCCAGGTATGACAGGTGACTGCACCCATGTCTGGGAGGGGGCTGCCCACAAAGCGCACTGCAGCCACTGTGCTTTAGCCAGAGGCATGGGCTGAGCCACGCTCCCCCCACCCCTGCCCTTGTGGAGAGACCTTGCTGCCAGGCTCTCCTACTTCAAAGAAATCTTGGGTAGAATGATTAAGGGGTTCAGAAGAAAAAGTGCTCACTTCTGACCACAGAGACAGTCTTTTTCATCCCAGTTTTTCCTTCTTTTTTTTTTAAACTGTGGTAAAATGGGCTTCACTGCTGGCTCAGATGGTAAAGGAATCTGCCTGCAATGCAGGAGATCCGGGTTCGAGCCTTGGATCAAGAAGATCTCCTGGAGGAAGAAATGGCTACCCACTCTAGTATTTTTGCCTGGAGAATGCCATGGGCAGAGGAACCTGGCAGGCTACAGTCCATGGGGTTGCAGAGAGTTGGACACAACTCTAGTTAGTTAGTGAGTGATTAACACTCACAAAACGCACATAACATTAAAGTTACCATCTTAATCATTTTTAAGTGTACAATTCAGTGATTTTAGGTGCATTCAGGTGGTTGTGCAACCAGCGCCACCATCCATCTCCAGGACATTTTCATCCGGCAAAACTGAAGCTATGGAGCCACTGAACACTAACTAACTCCCTGTTCCTCCTTCTCCATTCCCTGGCAACCATTATTCTAGTTTCCGTCTCTGTGAATTTGACTCCCCTAGGAACCTCACTGTAGCGGAATCAGACAGTTTTTGTATTTTTGTAACTGGCTTATTTGACTTAGCAGAATGTCCTCAGGGTTCACCCATGTTGGAGTTTGTATTAGAATTTCCTTCCTTTTCAGGGCTGACTATGGGGCTTCCCTGTTTGTCCAGTGGTTAGGACTCTGCACTTCCACAGCATGGGACATGAGTTCAATCCCTGGTTGGGGAATTGAGATCTCACGTATCATGTGGCAAAAAAAAGGGGGGGGGGTGATGAATAATAACCCATTGTATGTAAAGACCACATTTTACTTATCCATTCATTTGTCAATGGACACTGGGTTGCTTCTGGCTTTTGGCTGTTGTGAAACATTGCTGCTGTCAACATGGGGTACCAATATCTCTTTGAGACTGTGCTTTCAATTATTTTGTGTGTATACCCAGAAGAGGAACTGGTGGGTCGTACAGTAATTCTGTTAAATTTTTTTAGCAAGCACTGTACTCTTTTCTGCAGCAGTGACGCTATTTTACATTCCTGCGGGGGGAATTTTACAGCAAATTGGAGGTTGACCTTGAAGATGATCATCGAGGCTTAGATGCGGGGAAACCGCACAGCCCCGTGGGGAAGGAAGGAGGAGGTGCAGCCCAAATTGCGGGCAGGAGGGCAGGCTGTTCACGGGGGCGGCTGGGGAGTAAGAGGTCAGGGTGTAGATTAGGGCAGGGACCTCTACAAGTCTGTGGGTGAGTGTGACTCTTGTTTGAGGATGGGAGCCACAGATGGCTTTGAACAAGGGAGTGACCTGACCACTCTACCTTCAGCAAGCTTCACGGGGCAGCTAAGAGTAAGGGGGCCTATGGCAGAATATTCTGGGGGTGGGAGACCCAGGAGGAGGTTTTTGTTAGCTGGGGCAATAGAGTGACAATAGAAACCAAGTCCACAAAAAGAAGAAGCAAAAGCAGTGAACATGGAACCAGGATAGCATGGTTAGGACTAGGGTGAGGCCGTTGAAGCACTCACCTTGGGCACAAAATTTTAAATAAATAAGACTTATTTATTAAGAATCTGCCTGCAATGCAGGAGTTACAGGAGACACAGTTTTGATCCCTGGGTTGGGTATATCCCCTGAAGGAGGGCATGGCAACCCACTCCAATATTCTTGCCTGGAGAATCCCATGGACAGAGGAGCCTGGCAGGGTCTTTAGTGTCGTAAAGAGTTGGGCAAGACTGAAAGACTTAGCACACATGCATATTATTTGTTTAAATAATTTTAACAAATATTAAAATTTGCCTGATGGCTCAGTGGTAAACAATTTGCCTGCCAATGCAAGAGAGAAGGGCTTGATCCCTGATCCGGGGAGATCCCACATGCCTCAGAGCAAATAAGCCTGAGCATCACCACTACTGAGCCTGGGCTCTGGAGCCCGGGAGCGGCACCTGCTGAAGGCTGTGTGCCCTAAAGCCTCTGCTCAACAGCAGAAGCCATCGTATCGCAATGAGAAGCCTGAGCACCGCAGGTAAAGAGTAGCCCCCTCTTGCTGCAACTAGAGAAAAGCCTGAGCAGCAACAAGGAGCCAGCACAGGCATAAATAAAAATAAATAAAATTATATAAAAATAATTCATTATAATATCTATCATAATGTTCTAATATTTGTATTAGAAATATAGATAAAATTTATATTTTATTTAAATAAAGGATCTGACATGGCCAAGATTAGCATGAGGCAAGTGAAACATTCTGAAAGCATAGGGTTGGATCGTGTCTTTAATTGAAATTTGGTATTTGGTTCACTGTGGGTTTTTTTTTTTTGCGTTCATTTTGATTAAAATAATTTTTTTTTCTGTTAGTGAGCATATCTACAAAACAGAAACAGACTCGCAGATATAGAGAACAGGCTTGTGCTTGCCAAGGAGGAGAGAAGGACTGGAAGTTTGAGATTAGCAGATGCAAACTAGTATATTTAGGATGGAGAAACAACAATGTCCTCCTATGGAGAACAGGGAAATATATTCATATCCTGTGATAAACAACATTGGAAAAGAACACGGAAAAAAATACGTATATGTATCCTTTGCTGTTCACCTGAAACTACCACAACATTGGTATGCCCCAATACAAAATGCTTTTGGTGTTAAAAAAATTTTTTTAAGAATATATATGTATATACATGTATAACTGAATCACTTTGCAGTACAGCAAAGTGATTTACAATGCAAAACATTGTAAATCTACTCTACTTCCATAAAACTTTTTAAAAATCGTGTTGAAAATATTATTTATCTCGATGCTGAGTGTTTGGTGACCCCTGCAACTTTGCACCTGGGGTGAGCGCCTCACTTAACTCCACCCTGGACTGTGGCATAGATTCATGCAATTATTTGGCAGGACTTACTGTGAGCCTGTGATGTAACTGTGCTAGGATCTGGGGATCCAAAAGTCAGTAAAAATCAGTGTAGTTCTCTGTCCTCAAGTTTAAGGCCAAGTAGAGATAATGAATCAGAGGAAAATATATTTTATCTTCCCTCTAGTTGAGTCACATGGGCTCAGTAGTTGCAGCTGGCAGGCTTAGTTGCCTCAGCTTGTGGGATCTTAGTTCCCTGATCAGGGATTGAACTTGTGTCCCCTGCACTGGAAAGGGATTCTTAACCACTGGACCACCAGGGAGAGAGCCTGGGGAGGTAGGCTTCTCCTGGGCTAGCTTGGAAGAGATGAGTGAAGTGTGGTACAGAATGAGACAGACATTTAGCTTTTGTTTTGCTTCAGGGTTTTGCCCACCCACTCTCTGAACCCCACTTCATGGGTCTTAGGCCCACAGACCAACCACCCTCTTTGATAGAAACTAAAAATGCCAATCCCACATTCTCAGACTGCCTTGCAGCTGGGGACTTCAAGGCTCACCCATTAGGTGCACCAACTCAAGATTTAAAAACAAGACTTGCACTACCAAGAAGTAGAGCACCTCCCTGCTAAGCCCCGAGGACAGCAGTGCCCAGGGTTGGGTGTTGGCGTGTGGGACGTGCAGGTCACAGGGGCTGTGACATCCTTCAGGTGTTTGGAGTACCAGCCTTAGAGGTCACCTGGGAGCATCGATCTTGTTTGCATACCACAAGCCTGGGTGTCCAGCTCACTGATGATTCATGAGTCACTCAACATTCTTTGAATATCCTTTAGAGTGTCTATTCTTTGTACATCCTTTTCTGCTTAAGTTAACCTGAGTTGGTTTCTACTGCCTGCAACCAAGAATGCTGCCTTATATAGATATTGGTGCCAGAAGGGGTTACAGACCATGGATGTTGGAGGATATTCAGAGAAGCTGAGATTGGTCATCTGGACTGTTTGGGACTAGAGACAGTAAAAGTTCAGAGCTTAACAAGGGATCAAAGCAGGAATCCTATGGCATGCGGAGGAAAATGGGAATTCCAGTCCACCACCTGGAATCACCTGGAATGAAGAGCCCGTTGAGGGCAGGGGTTTTGAGACTGAAATTCCACTGCTTTACAAGAGCATGTAAGGAATGAGGAAATAGACTGTGGGAATGCGCTGCTGGCTGGGACAGATGAAGAAACAGAAGACAGTGTCCTGAATTCTTGACTCCAGAGCCAGATCAAAACCAGAGGACTCCTATGCTGAAGGTACCTCATTTCTTGCAGCCATAGGCTGAGACAGCCAAAAATGAAACTCAGAATTTGAGCCTGCAGCATGGCAAGTTATTTCATTAGCAGATGCCATGGCTTTCATCAGTTCTGCTCCGTGGACATCAGATCTTTGGGAAACTGTGAGCTCAGCCTTTGCATGGAGCCACGTGGGAGAGTGTGGGGTAATGCTGAACCCCTCCCCGATCCCCCATACTCACTGAACTCCCCTGAGAGCTGAAGCAACTTCTCCTCACTGTCTGATGATGCTGGCCCTGTTCAGGGCTCTTTTAACGAGCCCTCCGTGTCCCCCCATCCCTCAGGGTCTTCGGATCACAGAGCCGTCCCCAGATGGCCAGTGGGATGGGGCAGGACTGAATATCAACCCCAAGTCAAATTCTGGGCAAAACTTCGCCCAGATGTTATTTCATACAATCAAATATCTGGAGACAGTCTATAAATGGACTGACCAAGATGAACCTAACATGGTGGTACCTAGCGGCAGTCCTGGATTCCGGGTGCAGACTGATCACCTGGGGTGGCTCTAATTGTTTCCGGGGCTGGTTTGTTTTTCGCAGGTATGCTGAAGCCTGACTCAATGATGGCCCACGCTCACTAAGGCAGGGATGACAGAGATGCCGAGGTGGAATGGAGAGACAGAGCTGTGTGAGTTAACCATGGGTGACCCACCCCAAATAAGGACACCCCAAAATACTTTCATGCCTTCCTTCACCAAAAGGGTGAGGACCAGGATGCCAAGGCAACCCAGCAGCTTTCAGAGGACTTGGTGTCCAGGCGCGGAGTGCCGCCAGTGATCTGACTCCTGATTTCTAGGGGAAGGCGGAGTAGGGGCACATCTAGCCCCTGGGAGGGCAGAGGCCATGGCAGCCATGACTGGGCATCATAGCAGCAGGACCAGGTGGCCATCCCCGTGGTCTGGCCATGAGGACGGGTGGGGTTAATAGATCACAAAGTCCCCAGGGAGAAAATGGATCAACGACCCACAAGGACCTAAGGCTTTTCTTTTTTAAAATATTTTATTTTTGATTTTTCGGTTGTGCTGGTCCTTCATTCCTTTTGCACAGGCTACTCTTTGCTGCGGTTTGAGGACTTCTCATTTCAGCAGTTTCTCTTGTTGCTGAGCACGGACTCTAGCTGTGCAGGCTCAGTAGTTGTGGTCCACGGCATGGGGAGTCTCCCTGAGACAGGGTGAATTCTTACCCACTGCGCCACCAGGGACATCTGGACCTAAGACTTTTATAACCAGGAAGATCTGGGTCTGGTAAACAGAAGTCTGACTTGACAGGAATCAGTGTGTGGTCCCACCCCCATCTCACCTCGAGTCCCTTGGCAGACCCAGAGCTCCCTGAGCAAGAAAAGAACCTGACTGCATTCCGAGTTGGTCCCATGCATCTCCCCAAAACATTCCCCCAAGGGGATCATGGCCATTTATGGAAGAACTGTGTCCTGGGGAGTAGGAGGGAGGGAGGTCTGAACCTCACTGAGTCCTTGTTTCTTCATCTGTAACGGAGGACAATAATATCTGCCCGAAAGGATTGTGGGGTTAATTGAGTAGAATAATGGGGCAGTGCCTGGAATATAAATGCTCACTCTGGCTGCAGCTGAACTTTTCATCCCTCTGTGATTTTGTCCTCATTCTTTCTTTGTTTCCATTTTTACTCCACTGTAGTCGAGTGTGATTGGCCCTTTGCTGGATGCTGAGAGTTAAAAAATAACACCCCACCCCTGACCAAGGTGAGGTACACGCCAGGAGCAGTGCTTGGCCCTCATGTCTCTAACGTGTGCAGCTGCTCCGTAAGGCCATACAGGGGGTTAGTGCTGCTGGGACAGGGCCAGTTGTGTTCTGTGCTAAACCTTTGTTCTCTTCACTGGTGCCACACTCCTTGGATGTTAATAAAATGAGGTGGCAAGAACAGATCTTGGGACATGGTAAAAATGAGAAATAGAGAGGGGAAGAAGGAGGGAAATGGTGGATGAGTAGATGGAAGGACAGATAGATGGGTGGATGAATGAATGGACAGATGGGTGAATGGGTGGGTGAATGGATAATGGATAGATGGATGAGTGGGTGGATGGGAGAGTGGATGGATGCTGTGGGAGATAGGTAGATGGGTGGAAGGGTGGGTGGGTAGATGGATAGATGGATGAATGGACAGAAGGATGGATGGGTGAGTGGATGGGTGGCAGGGTGGATAGATGGGTGGATGGATGGATGGAGAAATGCAGATATGGAAAGAGATGATGGCTGGATAGTGTAGAAGATGGGTTGACATGACCCTAGCTCTCAAGAATCTTCCAATCAAGGAAGATGGCTGAGAAGCTGAAATATCTTATCTGTAGTTAAGGACTGCAACGTCCCAGCCTCACCACAGTGTGTGTGATGAAGATTAGCCAAGCAAGCTGCCACGTGGGGCAGACATACTTCATTGCTCCAGTAACAGAACTTTATATTCATTCATTCAATGGGCATCTACTGAGTGTCTACTATGTACCAGGTACTAGGCTCTGGGGGCAGAAAGAGGGACAAGTGCGGGCAGAGAGGAGATGAGAAAGGATGTACAGTGGACCCTTGAACAATGCATGGGTCCACTTATACACATATATTTTTCAATAGTAAATATGACAGTACTATGTGGTCCATGGTTGGTTGAATCTGTGGATGAGGAAGAACCAAAGATGAAAGGCAGTAGAGAGGGCTGACCATAAATGATTCATGGATCAATCCTTATGTTGATCAGGGGTCAACTATACATGTAGAGTGAGCCAAAAGAGAGCCAAAAGAGGTAAGTTTATGGCAATAAATAAAGCAGGTAAGAAGGCAGTGGGGAGTAGGGGAGTTAGTTCTGGAGCAAGACTCATTGGTGGGTTGACAATTGCATGGAGGCCCAAAGGAAGAACTGAGATCTAAAAGGAGCAGTGACTTTCCCAGGATCACACGGTAACTACATGACTGTACCCCAGGTTGTATACAAGGGTTGGGATTCTGGGGTTCTTGGTCTAATGCGATGAAACAGTGGAAACACACCAGATGTGGCGTTAGCAGAGGAGGGTGTGGTTGGGATCCAGCCACTCAGGAGCTGCGTGATCTTCTGCAAGTCACTTACTCTCTCTAAGCCTGTTTGCTGTCACTTGGCCCTTCATTTCCTCCTCCATTCCTTAAAACAATCCCATTACAATTAAAAGGTCATAGGTATTTTTCTTTATAAGTGAAAAAGGTCCATTATTTTATTATGTTACAGAGGCAGCCAACTCTAAGCCTCCAAGGAGGGCTACAGTTCTACTCAGTTGAGAGAGGTGTATTGCTGACTGGGACAGAGAAGGTTCCTGGGGGGCGGGAATGGGGGTGGGGGAGGGGAACGAGATCTGAGTGGGCCATGAATAAAGGAGAAGAGCTCACAAGGTGATGCTAAGTGCCCAGGGGTTGTGGAAGATTAATGGTCCAACCTGGCAGCCACATCATCTCTTTCCCAGAATAAACAAGGCGATGTATTACGACTGAGTTTGGTTATGAACAGAAAACCCCAAATAAGAGTAGATCAAATAGAGATATTTCCTCCTTTCTTATGTAAAAAAAAACTCTTGAGCTAAGCAGTCAGGTGTCAGATTGCACTCCACCAATCTCAGCATTTTTTCACCTCGGTGCTCAAGGTGGCTGCTGAAGTGCCAGACATCATGCCTGTATTACAGCCCACAGGGCAGAGAAAGGAACCAAGAAGGGAATGCCCTGTCCCCAGCAGAGGGGATTCTGGAAGAATGTCATTTTAGGTTAGTGGCTCTAAAACTCAGAGAGGACCCACCAGGACCCTGGAGGCCTATAGGCTGGACACTGCAGCTGCCTGGGATGGCACAGCCTGGGAGAGCACCCAAGAAGGGGAAAGATGTGGGCAGCTCTGCCTGTTTCACCCAGGAAGTTCCTGCAGCTGTCCATGAACATCACAGCTGTTTTCAGATGCCAAGGTGTCACATACACTGGGTCCTCCAGCTGCCTGCTAAGTTCCATCCCTTCCTCCTGAGTCTTCTCTAGTGCCTTGGGACCCAGAACCCTGAGGATCTGGGGAATGGGGAGAGTTCTAAGACAGGTTGGGCAGGCAGGGGTAGAAGTTTTCAGATAAGTCCCTCTGATCTGCACTGTCCATCACCACCATCGCAAGCACAGGGCTATGAATTCCAGGATGAATCTACACCAAATAGCTATCAAAAACCCTGGCAGAGACAGACACAAAATATGGGATCAAGGTGAATGAATGAATGAATGGGCCAGTCAGTCTATCAATCAACCAAATAACCAATCAAGGGGTGCCCCAGTGTTATTCAGTCTAACCTCAGCCAACTTGTCACCAAGCTGCCAACTTGTCACTTACACACTTCCAGTGACAGAGAGCTCACTACTTACAGAGGCAAAATGGTTTTAGTTTTAGATTGTCCTTACGATGAGTCAGATTCTCCACCTTTTAGGTTTCCCTGTCAGCCCCAGTCTGCCAAGGGGCTTCCCAGGTGGTGCAGTGGTCAGGAATCTACCTGCCAATTCAGGAAGCTCAGGAGACACAGGTTGAGTCCCTGGGTTGGGAAGATCCCTTGGAGAAGGAAATGGAACCCCCTCCAGTATTCTTGCTACAGTCTTGGTGGGCTACAGTCTATGGGGTCCCAAAGAGTCAGACATGACTGAGCATACACACACAGTCTGCCAGCAGGTAAGACTCAGATACATTTAGCATCTTTCTCATGAAATCAGACCCAAGTCTTCAGGGATGAGGGGAAGCACCGAACTCCACAGCTGGACCTTGGAGACCACTAGTCTCCTGCTCATCTTCTTGTGCTTCAGATGGGACTCTGACCAGAGAGGGACTATGACTTGCCCAAGGCCACACAGCTGGCTAGGGGCTGAACCAAGATCAGACCCCAGTCCCGACTTTGAGCTGTGCTCCTTCTAAACCCCATACTCCTCAAGGACCTCTTCCAGCCTTCCCCACACTGGGTCTCCCTTCCCATAGTCAGTCCCACCCCATGATGCTGAGGACCCTTTCTCTTTGTAGAGACCTTCAGGCTGGAGACATTCATCTCTTCACTGTCAGTGACAGGCACAAGGGTGGCATGTGGGGCCCAGGTATCATGAGCCACAGTGGGACCTAGCTGTACAGAGCGGGCTGCCTGGCTCTCACCCACTCCCAGAGGCCTCCCTCAGAGCAGTAGGCTGGCATGTGTGCACAAGCATGAATGTGTGTGTGTGTGCATGTGCGTGAGTTTGCGCCTGAGCCTCCGGGAGCGAGAGGAACACGCTGCAAGCTGTCGGCAAATCCTGCCAATGCAGAAAGGGTAATTGTCACACGCAGTGCCAACAGACAGATCTCTGGCGGTTTCATTTGGTTTTGTTTTGTGGTTATTTTTTTTTTACAACTTTAAATACGGAATATAAATAAATTTTACATTTAAAAAATAAAAGGAAAGCCCCCAAAAATATAATCACCGACTTTACAGACTGAAGGAAGCAGATTTGGGAGACAGCGGGGAAGAAGGGAAAGTGCAGTAGAAGGTGGAAAGGGAGGTGGAAGGTCAGACCCCACCCCTAGGGGGCCCTGGGGATCTTTTCCCTTTTCTCCCCGACTCCCAAACCAAGAGCTGGTTTTCTGGGAGGAGCCACCAGATCTGGAACTCAAAAGGATCTAAGAGGAGGGGCGTGAGCAGGGGCATGGAGCACGGGTTGCCCCCTCCCTTGGAGACATTCTCTTGGGCTTTTCACACTTGCCTGAAGGGAAGACTGCTTGAGCTGAGGACTTGGGGAAATGGAGGCCACATGGACAAATGCTGCCTCCCTGCCCCTCACCAAGGGCTTACTTCTGTCTGACCACTCCAAATTGTGGGCTGGGTCAGACACAGCCAGTCCACACAGAGCCTTCGTGTTCATTAGGAAAAGAATCTCTCCATTTGCCAAAAAATTGTCATAATAAATACACAAATTGGCCATGTCTATGGTATGTGTGAACTGTGATCCCCGCATGCAGTGCCCTTGTGCAGTGCACACCCTGTACAACCTTACATGGCAGTCTTGGCTGGGCTGGGATACAATGCGCAGGCCCCCTGCTGCCCTCTGGCCCCTGGTTTTCTGTCCTACAGAGCAGTGACTAGGGATATCTGGGGCCTCAATAAGGGGTCCAGGAGCCCCTTGGTGGAGCAGATAAGGGAGGAGACACAGGATGGAGGTAGAGAGATGAAACAGGAAACAGTGAACGGCGGTGGGGAGTGGGAGGAGGCAGTGGATGCCTGGGTCACCACCTACATCCACCTTTGGAGCAAACTTCATCTCTAACCCGTCTGAGAGGGCACTTGACTGCCTGGGGCTCTGGCCACACCTGCCCAGAGGAGTCCACGTCTTCCAATAATTCAAACATATTAAATGAGAAGAAGCCTCTGTGAGCAGAGGTGACCAAGGGGAGACGACCGGGCCTGGGCGCCACAGGAGGGGGTTCTCTCCAGTCTATGCTCCCCTACATGGTCTCAGCCACAGGAGTATGAGCACCCTGGCCAGCCTGGGGGTGCTCCCGTCAGAGCTGGCTGGGGGTCCAGGGACCACGTGAGCCATGCTGAGAGGTCCTCAGGCCCAGGTGCAGGGTTTCAGGCCAGTCCACAGCACTGGGGAAGGAAGCCCCTTTCTCCCAACAACGACCCCATCAGTCTCTCTTGCACTTCTATCCCGTTTATGCCAGGTCAGGAGAAGAAGACGGCGATGGAGTCCAGGTCCTTCGTTTCCTTCTCGAGCTTCTTGGCAAGACGCTGGAGGCCACTGAAGGAAGACCCACTGGTGGAAGGGTGGACAGACGCGTGGAGGGGTGGGGGAAGCACCATTGGCCGTCCGAATCAGGCATCGAGACAGACGGACGAGGGGAACAATATTATCACTCCAAGGACCCCATGGGGGCAATACAGCAAATACCATATTAAATAACCCTGTAGGCCAAGCAGAGGGACACGGGGGTCAGAGACAGCCTGGGGTCCCACCCCACATTCATAGGCAACCAGGGGCAGGGTTGACCAGCTGTCCCTGATTTCCAGCAGCACTCAGGACTGGGAGGTATGAAGTTTAGACTTTCCAATTCTTTTAGGATGTATTGGGACACAGCTGGGTCAAGGCCTCCACCCAGCCCCTCACCCAACCTGCCTCATGGAAAAACTCCATTGATAACTGGCAAGAGGGGATCAAGGCTTAGAGCCTGGATTTTGTAAGGGAAATGCTTCTCCCCTCACCCCTCCCTCAGCCCAAGCCCAGGCTGGGGAGAAGGAACAGAGTGCAGCCCTCACCTGCCCACACTCTCCTGCAGACGCCCCTAGGCTCCGAGGGTCTCCTTCAGCGCTGCCTTGTCATGCGCGTGCTTGAATTTCCGGTGCTTCCCCTTGGGGGGCCGGCGGACTCGCACTGTCCGAATGGTCACCCGAGTTTGGGGCGTCCTGGCTGCTTGAGAGAAAGAAAGGTCTGGTTAGCAGGTGGATGAGAACGGCAGAGGTCGGGGCATGTCCATGCCCCCTTGGCCAAGGCCTGCCACAGACCTCCTCAGACTCTGCAGGCTAAGGGGAGGGGAGTCTGGGACCAGGCCTTCTGGGTTTGGATCCCAACTCCACTGCTCACCAGCTGTACCTGAGGAACCATGATTGAGCCACTTTACGCCTCTGTTTCCCCATCTGTGAAATGAGGATAATAGGCTGTCCACTTCACAGAACTAGTGGAAGGAATAACTGATAGTATGCTGGTCAACACAGTCAGGAGCGGATGAATTCTGGCCTCAATGTATTTGTCATTACCCCCACTGACACTGGCCCTTGTTTCCATGCCCTTAAACCTGGCCTGGACTTGGGTCCGTCAACCAATATAAGGAGACAGACTGGCACTGGGCAGGTCCAGACATGAGCCTTGAGAAGGCCTGGCAGCTCCCACCTTTGGACTCTGGGGCAGCCTGTGCCTCCACATAAAGAGTCTGGTTCCCCTACTGGGGCTGCCATCTGTGGAGGCTATAGGGTGAGAAGTCCTGGACTTCAGGGAGAGGGACAGAGGCCCAGCTGTCCCAGTGCAGCCTCCAGATAACTAACTGACTGCAACCGTAAGAGATGCCAGCAGGCCCACCCAGCTGAGCCCAGGCAACCCACAGACCAGAGAACAGAAAATGGCCACAGTCTTCAGCCACGAAGTTGAGAGAAGACGTGATCAGCAAAAACAGCAGCTGCTCTTACTCACTTGTTTCTTTTTTTCCTCAGCTTGACCTCCTACTGAGGTTTCCCCCCACCAACTTCAGCCCCTTCCGGTTGGTGGTTGGTCGTTCTTGGAATGGCAGAGCCACGAGGCTTTGAGCATAACCACACCTCCCACCAGGGACCTGGTCCTCTCCCTCCACTGTACCGGGTCTACCTGGCCCTCACCACCAGCACAGCAAGATGGGCCAGACCACCTGCATCCAAACTGGGCTCCCCCAGGGGTTAGTTGGAAACTTTGAGGAAAGCCGTGCACACTCTCTGTGCCTGCCTCAATTCCCATACCTTTAAAACTGAGAACAGCTGCCCTGGCCTCCTAGGGTTAGGAGATAATGCGTGGAAATTACCAGAAACCCTTAGCTAGCACTTACCACACACCTGGCAAAGTTCTAAGCCTACTCCTCCTCACAGCAGACAGAGATCTGAATAGTTAACAGATGAAGAAACCAAGACAGAAAGTCTGGAATTTTAACCCAGGGATCTGCCTCTGGAGTCCATGCTTTTAATCACTGGGCTGTAAATCACTGTGCCTGAAAATCTTGGTCAAGGTTAGCACTTCACTTCTGTCTCTCTTCCTCGTGGGCTGCTAGGTAGACAGGCTGGAAACGACAGTTTTCTCTGCCAAGCTCAAGGCCCACCTCTTCCTGGGAGCCTTCGTAGTTTCCCCCTTGGCTCATCCAGCTCTCTGGGGGCCAACACTTGACCTTCCACCTCGCAGACACAAGTCCTCATGAGGTACTTATTCCACTGCAGCAAATGGGAAATTTAGGGACTCAGAGGGGTCTCAGATCCTTCTTGAGGGAGGCTGCCCAGGGGGGCCATTGAAGGGCCAGAGACGGAGCCATCAGCAGGACGCTAGGCTGGGCAAAGCCTGAGCAAGCTCAAGGTCATCACTCAGCTCATAAGTGACAGAGCAGAGATTTGAGCCCAGGAGGCCTGACACTGACCATCACATGAGCCACACGGCCAGCTGCCAGAGGAACGGTCCCCCAGGGCCAAAATGCTGAAACTAAAATGGCAAGACCTACATAGCAACTGGTTGAACATGCCTCTTAAGAAACTGGTTTAGAAAATCATATGAAACAAAGGCAGGGAAGACAACCCCATTCTAAACATAAAGAAGAATATAATTTTTCCTGAATAGAAATCACTCTCCATAGTAACTCTACAAATAATGTACAGCCTGTCAGTTTGAAGCTGTCAAATTATCAGCCTTTCCCAGGGCATCCCTGCTTCAGCTCAGCTCTGAGAGCAGGAGGAAGAGGCTGAGATGGCTCTGCCTTCAGGGGGCTTGTTAGTAAGAAATGACAGTGTGATTGTCCTGCCCTCTAACCAAAGAAAGTTACTGAAAATCAAAACAGTCACTTGCATGGATTTTTTTTTAATGCTTATCTAATCCTATTGCCAGGAAAAATATCAACAACCTCAGATAGGCATATGACCCCACTCTAACGACAGAAATTGAAGAGGAACTAAAAAGACTCTTGATGAGTGTGAAAGAGTAGAGTGAAAAAACTGGCTTGAAACTCAACATTCAAAAAACTAAGATCATGGCATTCGGTCCCATCACTTCACGGCAAATAGAAACGGGAAAAAGTGGAAGCAGTCACAGATTTTATTTTCTTGGGCTCCAAAATTACTATGGATGGTGACTACAGCCATGAAATTAAGACGCTTCCTTGCTCCTTGGAAGGAAAGCTATGACAAACCTAGACATCATATTAAAAAGCAGAGACATCACTTTGCTGACAAAAGTCCATATAGTCAAAGCTATGGTTTTTTCCAGTAGTCATATACAGATGTGAGAGCTGGACCATAAAGGAGGCTGAGTGCCAAAGAACTGATGCTTTCAAATTGTGGTGCTAAAGAAGACCTGAGAGTCCCTCGGACTGCAAGGACATCAAATCAGTCAGTCCTAAAAGAAATCAACCCTGAATGTTCCATTGGAACATGTGAAGCTGTTTACATGTTCACTTCAGCTTCAGTGATGCTGAAGCTCCAATACTTGATGTGAAGAGCCGACTTGCTGGAAAAGACCCTGATGCTGGGAAAGATTGAAGGCAAAAGGAGAAGGGGACAGCAGAGGATAAGATGGTTAGATAGCAGTACCGACTCAAAGAACATGAATTTGAGCAAACTCCGGGAGGTAATGAAGAACAGGGAAGCCCAGTGTGCTGCAATCCATGGGGCTGCAAAGAGGCAGACACAACTCAGTGACTGAACAACAATCCTATTAACTTAATAAGTCTCATATAATCCTTTCTTTTCTCTGAGGGAGAAAAGATAGCAAAATACAGCCAAAAGAACCCCAAACCAGACGTTCCAAGACCTGGGTTCCAGGCTCAATTTTGCTGCTATGCAACCTTCATGAAGTCCGTTAACTTCTCTGTGCCCCAGCAGCCCTGTTAGTATCACTGAAGGAGGGACTTGTACGGTCATTTCTAGCTCTAAAATTTTTAAATACTTAAAAAGAAGAAATGAGCCAGTGACAGCTGTCAGGGTGAGAAGAGCCAAGAACAAAACTTCAGAATACCTGAATTCTAGCTATGCCCCTGTCTGGAACTGGCTGTGTGATCTTGGGCAAGACCTCGGCCTATCTAGGCCTCAGGCATCTCTTCCATATAATGTAGAGAAGGCAACTGGACCAGATCATTTTTCAGTCCATTTCAATTTTTTAAGTCAAACTGCATGCATGCGTGCTTAGTCGTTTTGGTTGTGTCCGACTCTTTGTGACCCCATGGACTGCAGCCCGCCAGGCTCCTCTGTCCATGGGATTCTCCAGGCAAGAATACTGGAGTGGGTTGCCATTTCTTTCTCCAGGGGATCTTCCTGATCCAGGGATCGAACCGCATCTCTTATGTCTCCTGCATTGGCAGGCAGGTTCTTTACTAGTAGTGCCATCTGGGAAGTACATGTAGTTAAAATCTCTCTCTGGTGATTTTTCCCCACTGCCCCTAATTCCTTCATCAAGGCTACAAGGAATTAATTTGATTTTTCATCTCCAGGACAAGTTGTCAAATATCTGAATATGATATATGCATGGGGTGTTCTCTTACCCGGGTCATGGTTCCTCCCACCCTTTCATGCACTCACTAAACAAAGCAGGGGGCTGTGGTAGCAAGACAGGGAGGGAGGCTGCTCTCGATGGGGTGGCCAGCAGACCTCTAGAAGGAGGGGACTTCTGACCTTAGACCCAAGTGAAGAAGAGGAGCTAGGGAAGAGCTAGGAGCCATGATTTTCACCCAGACTGACATGTGCAAAGGCCCTGAGGCAGAAACTTATCTGGCCATTCAATGAGGCCACTCTGGCTGGGGTGGCATAAGTGAGGGGCATTGGTTGGCAACAAGGACAGAGGGCCAGCTGGGGGCTACATCCTCCCATAAGCCCTCCGAGGCAGGGGAGGAGTCTGGGCTGTTGTCAGCACTATGAAAAGCTTCAGGTGAATTTAACCAGGGGCATGCCTGATCCAATTCTCCCTGAGTTTCCCTAGCAGCTGCCATAGAAGGGAGCTGCAGGGCTGAGCAATGAGAGGCAGGCCTTGGGTGAGCAGTTACCTCGCTGCTCCTGGGAACTCCCCGGGGTTCGGGTCACAGCTCGAGCCACCACCGTCTCACACCTGCATGCCAGGTGGTCCACCAAGGTCACTGTGGCCTTCTTAAAGATTTTCTTCTTCCGCACGATCTCAATCTTTTTCACCTGGAGGACAGAACCCCCAAAGTGCCTCTGAAGGACCACACGGGCCCCAACCTGAGGGAGCCGCCTGCCTACTCAGCATTCCCTGAGATCATCTTTCCTCGAAAGCCAGAGGGCGGCAGGGCAGGCTTCAGCCCGAACAATGGCAGGACTTTGCCCTCTGCCCTCCTTGTAGCTTTTCCATCAAAACAAGCCCTCCCGACCTGGCCTCCGGCAGCCCCCTTAGGATCCCCCAGAGAGGGACTAAGGCATTTCCGGGTTGAGTGTGGGGCCTGTGGTATCCTCATTCCCGGAGCACCAGCCAAGGTCAGGGGCTGCGGCAGAGGCGGGGAGATGGTTGTCTGGAAGGAAGCAGGGGGAGGCTTTATCCAGGAGGGAGGCGGGAAGGGGGAGGTCAGCTGTCAGGCGTCCATCCATAGAGCTGGCAGGGCTGGGGATAGGAGATACCACGGCAGTGGACACCGAGGTGGAGAGTGACATTGGTCATCTCGGGCCCAGGGACCAGACTTGATAGAGGGGGACACAAGAAAAGGCTGCGGCTAACCACAGGGGACGGGAGTGTGGTGAGGAGGCAGTATACTTGGCAAGAGGAGGTAGGGGTCACCTGTTGGTCCTGGGCCCTGGGGAGGTGTGCCAGAGGATTGGCCAGAGGGGTGCAGAAACCTTTCCACGTGGATCAGAGACTTCTCTGGCCGTGCCCTGCCCCGTGGAAGACCAGGAGGTCCGAGGACGGCCTCTGCTCTAAAATTTCCCTTGAATCACAGTGTATACCCAATCTTTCCAGCAAAGGGGCAAGCTTCAGCCTTCTGACTCTCTGCTAGGGGCTGCCCCAGCTCTTGGAGGGCCTGCTGCCTGGGAAGCCGGCCGGGGGGTCCCCTGTGCCCACCTTGCTGAAGACATGACTTGTCGAAGGGAGATAAGTGGGTGCTAAAGATGCTGGGGCACCTACAAGCCCTTCTCTGCGTGGAAGGAAGAAAATGGAGATCCCAGTATAGGGGAGAGCTTTGGGGAAAGCTGAACAGCTGCCCAGAACATCCTGAGTGTCCAGTATGTTAGCGGACCTGTCTGTTGCAGGAACATTTGGGGATTTTACCCCCCGGGGGCTTGTCTGTGGCTCATGGTCACCCCGGCCTGGGGGGCCTCCCCACGCCTGTCGGCCTTCTCTGGACAGACCCCAGGCGCCCTCCGGTAAGGCCTTTGCCCCCCCAACCCCCATTCCGGGCTGGAAAAGGCCTGCATACCTGCACCTTCCGATCCCGCACCTGTGTGGGGCGGCACTGCACATTGCGGTTATTGCAGCAACCAGAGCAGCGCTGCACCTCCACGCAGGGCGGCCACACCAGGAAGTTAGCATTGGTGCGGTCTATGAGGCGTCGCGAGATCTCGAACACCTCCGTGCGCGTCTTGCACTCCGCGATCACGGCTGGCTCTGCGGCGACCGTCGGGGAACCTGGAGGGAGCGGGGGCCTCCTTCGGGGGGGGGGGGGGAACCTGTCCAGAGGCCCCCTAGCCAGTAGAGAAGCCCAGGGCCGAGCCCCTCTAGGACCGCTTGCCTTCAGAAGCAGGCAAGGCCCGTCCTACCTCCTGCACCCCCAGGTTGGAAGGTCACCAGCCATGGAACTTGGGCAGACTGCTGATGGGCTCAAGGCCTCAGTTTTTCCATCTCCAAAATGGGGTTGAGATCTACACCCTAGAACTACTATAAGGATCAAGTTAGATCATTCCGAGTGCTGATCTGTGCTACGCGTCAGTTCCTCCACCACTGTATTCTACGATTTCACACATTTATAAGTTTGCCCAGTATGTGGCCCTTACTTGTGTATTACCTTACATTGCTGTTTATACCATAATAGTCTTATCTTGTTGCTTCTATCAAGCCTCAGTCTCCTCATCTGTGAAGTGGGACACTAACTCTGCCTACCCCTGCACTTGCCAATTGAACAAGTAATGGGAGTGAAACTTGGCCTGCAGCAGACTGACAGTCAGTGCCGGCGCAGCTGTCATCCGTCATTCACATACAGAGGGACCGAGGCTCTGAGAGCTAAGTTAGCTGCCCAGATTCACAGAGTAAGGAGTGAAACCCAGGCCACTTGATTCTTATGTGGCAGGGCCCCAGCCTCAGTACACGGCGTTTTGGGATTGCAGGCAGACAGAGTGGAAGAGGGGCTTGGAGTGGGCACCCGCCTCCCTAAAAATGCTGCCACGGGACCCAGTGACCTGCATACTCCTTTGCTTGATGCGCATCAGCCCTTGATAGCTGTGTGACCTCAGGCTGCTTCTTCACCCTCTCTGGGCCCCAGTTTTCAACTCTGTAAAATGAGGTCAATAATATCTACCTCCCTGGTGGAACATTACAAATGAGGTTTTAAAGAACTATACCAAGAAAAGAGGGTGTGTTGGGGGTGGGGAGAACGATGACTCATCGCCTGGATGGAGGGTATTTAAGGATGGCTGCACACTTTTAGCTCCACGCCTTCCCAAGCATCAGGACGAAGGAGCCGGCCCTCCAGCCCAGTTCTCTGTCCCTGGCTTCCACCTTTGAGGGGCCATCACCATCATCCTCAGTCTTACCTAAGCTCCTTCTCCCACGGGATAAGCTCTCGAGCTCGCCTCCAGAATGGGACCGGGTCAAATTCAGGTCCAATTCAGCCCCGTCTTCATCTGTAGGAGGAGGTCAGACACACTGAGAACCGCAGGCCAGACCAAGGCTGGAACTTGATGGGGATTCCAGGACAGGTGGGAGGACTGCCTCCGGCCCCCACCCCACTCAAAGGACAGTGTCCCCTTCTGGCTCCCTGTACACCCAAGGGCCCTATCTCTGAGGAGGGGCTCCTCTAGGCAAACAGACGCCAGGGTAGCCACAGGGCTCAGGGGTGGGAGGGGCCCTTGACTGCACCGCCAAGGGATTGTCAGCCCCACTCCCGGCCCTTCCACCACATATTTGGACAGAACCCATGTCAATGGAGTTAAAAATAACCCATCCCCTTTGCTACTGTAAGAGAACCCTCCTTGGCCTCCAGGGCAGGGTGAGGACCCAAAGCTCTGAAGGCCAGTTTCCAGTGCCCCTCCGCCCAGCGTTCCCACAGGAAGTGCTGAATGGAGAAATTCCCAGCATCCCCAGGGGGGACCAGCATGCCCTGGATGCAGCCCCTCCAGAGCCCCGGACAATGGTCCAGTTGGGCGGGGAGAGAGAGAGAGGGAAGGCGAGGGGTGGGGGTAGGGGCTGAAGAGAGATGGGTGGAGAGCCAGCCTGCTGGGGTAGGGGCGCCCTTGCCCTGCCCCCTTTCGGGCATGAGTCTCTCTCCAGCCCCCAGTTTTTCACTGTGTTTATAAGTCTCTCCCTCTAACCTTGTGCCCTCAGCTGTCCATTTACTCCTAAAGTCACAAACCACAGCTCCCTTTTCGAGCCTGGGCAGCCCTCACCTCAGCGTCATCAGCACGCCTTGAAGGCATCTCTCTCTCTGGCAATGGCAGCCGGAAGCCGCTGCAGGAAGTGAGGGCTGCAGAGGACTTGGAGCTCCATGCTGAATCGTGGGCAGCCCCTTCTATCTCTCTGAAGGCTCAAGGGTCAGCAAATAAACCACAGGGACATGGAGGACAAGCTCCTGCCCCCTTCACACGGCACCTCACCTCTCCTTCTGTCTCCCCAGCCCGCTGCCCCTGCCCATGACAAAGCTCCCCGCTCATCTGTGCAGGCTCCCGGGGGTCCTGTTCGGACGAGACCATGCCCTAACTGGTGCCTTTCCGTCTAATCTGCTGCTCCTGCGTCAGCGCATCTGTCTGTCCTTCTCACTCCCTTCCTTTCTCTCTACCATCTCTGGAATGTCCCTGGTGGGGAGGAGATGGGGAAAAGATGTGCTTTGTGGAAAGGTTAAGTTGATTAGGAAAAAAATAGCCACATGGTTGCCTTGAAACAGGTCCACTATTGAAAGGTTCATCTTGGAGATCCCGACCCCCACCCAGGGTACGTAGGGGCTGCCCAAGGGTGGGGGCCAAGGGCCTTGGAAAGAAACAGCAGAAAAGCTAAATTTGGCAGTTGCCCCATTGTGTTGACCAGGGCTGGCCAGTCGGGCATGGGGTGAGGGGTGTGGGAGACATGGGGTGGGGGGCCTGTTGAACAATAAGTGGACCCAGCTGGGTCCCCCTCCCGCCTGCCTCGCCAGCCCCCGGCACAGGCAGGTTTGAAAGGGCCCGAGAATGCTTTTGAGAGGGAGCCAGGGGCCCAACGGGGAGAGGAAACAAAGGCAGGAAATGCTGTCCCCCGTAGATAGCAGTCTGGGCAAGGATTACAAAGTGACAAAGAGACAAAACCCCAGAGGGAAGGGGAGCTGGGGGTGCGGGGGCGGGGGGGGGGTGCTGCCGGCCAGGGCTCCAGGGAACAGGCCAGAGGTTAGAATAGAAAGGAATTTGCTCTGAAGACAGCGTTTATAAATACATTCCCGACCCAGCCTGTCAGCCCCGCCACGTGTATGCCACCAAGCACGTGCCCATGCGCTGGGCATGCTCTTGGGCATGGGCAGGGCTGCCCACTGGTCCAGGCCAGGTGTCCCCGGGAGACCTTGGAGACTGGGCCCTCGGCCAGAGGGGCAGGGAGATGGCTCCTCCCACCCCACCCTCCCTGGCTGAGTCCACACCTGGATAGACATTTAACAGATGCCCTGGGCACCTTCTCCTGGCCCCCTCCTCTTGGGACCCCGCCCTCTGCACCCCGCCAGAGCCACATGTGGGAGCTTTGCTCGCCACACCCCACGTCCTGGGTAGCAACCCGCTCGCCTACTCAGCCCTACCCTAGACAGGTGTGGCCAAGCCCTCCCAGGCAGTCACAGGCCTCTGGTCCTCTGGATGTCAAGGAATAAGGTATGTCCTTGCCCAGCCCCTCGTGGCTCCCCAGGACTCAATGAAGGGCCAGAGCACTGGGTGAGGAATCAATTTACCTACGGAGTCTCCGTGTAGCAGGCGTTGGAGGTCATCGAAGGAACGGATGGAGTGGTCACTCAGCATCTCGTAGAGCTCCTCGGGAATGGGGTCTCCCTGCCAGGCAAAGACGGGGGTGCCAAGTGAGCTGAGAGCAAAGGCTTTCCAGCCATGGCCCTCTTTTCCCCAGCACACACACACACACTCTCTCCCATGGGAAGTTGCCACAGGGCCCCTTGGCCAAGGGCAAGTGGACAGCCAGGATAAAGGCATGCGGGGGTGGGGTGAGGGCAGAGTCCAGGCTGGACAACCAGGAGAACAGAAACCTGGGACCAAGTCTCTAAGACCCAGCTCAGATCTGTGTCCCTTGCCCCAAACAGAACCCCAGCTTGCTTTAAAGTTAGATTTGACCGTATGTATCTGTCTCCCCTTGATATCTATATTCTTGCCTGGAGAATTCCACAGAGAGAGGAGCCAGGCGGACTCGAGTCCATGGGGTCGCAAAGAGTCAGACATGATTGAGCGACTAATACACACACACACACACCTGTCTCCCCATCACACTACAGGTTCCGGAGGCTCCAACAATCTGATTTCTCTCTGCTTCCCCTCCACACCTGACAGCTAAATGCAGACAGCATTTGTCATGGGAGATCGAATTATCCCCATTTAACAGATGGAAAAACAGTGGCTCCTGGCTGATTCATGTCAATGGATGGCAAAAACCATCACAATATGTAAAGTAATTATCCTCCAATTAAAATTAATTAATTTTTTAAAAAGAAAACTAAAAAAAAAAAAAAACAAGAAAGAAGCTCAAAAAGGTGACATCATTTCTCAGAGTCCTACAGCCGATTATCAGCAGAAGCTGCATTCAAATCCAAGTCTTGCTGATGGCAGAGCCCGTACTCCCGGCCTCCTGGGTACTCAAGGTGTTTAATAAGTGCTTGAAGAGTTGGATGGTCTCAGGAGGCCGCATGTGTTTGTCTTATCTGTTTAGCCTCTCACTCAGAAGAGGAGAGAAGGGAATCCTCAGATATCCCTCAGAATACGGCCAGGAAACCTGAAAGTTCACCCGTGCCCCATGTCCAACCAAACCCTATTTTTAGAGCCCCTCTGGCCTGCCACCAAAAACACTTGAAACTTAATAAGCACTTTAACAGGCCCTGTTCAAAGCTGGGCTTCCTCCAGAGAAATCACAGGTCCCAACAGCAGCCCTCATAGGAAGGTTAGAGCCGCATCCCTCACGGTCCAGGGAGACCCCAGGGGCTGATGGCAAAGGTCTTAAGAAAGAGGTGAGGGCAGAACAGAGGCTGAAAAGCAGACTCTGAGCATCAGTGTCTCTGGGCAAAGAAAATGTGCAAGATCGGCTGCAGGTCCGAACTCACATCCCTGCAGACACATGCACGTGCAGAAGCAAACACACAGAAGGGCCCTGTTTTGTGGGAGGAGCCCCAGAGAGGGCATCAGCAGACCAGACTGACTACCACCGGACCTTAGGCTACACAATTTCTGCCTCAGTTTCCCCAGATTAAGAAGAGAGGTGCTCCTTCTCCAGCTAGTTCTTTCTGCATTCCGAGGACTGGTGCTAAGAGGCTCTGCACAGGCTGCCTTGAAAAAGTGCTGCCTTCTCCCTGCCTGACAGGTGAAGGAGGTCATCCTGCCTTGTGGCCAGTCCCAAGGATGCTCCCAGAAAGGTTTGTTAGGAGTCTGGTGATTGATGAGGTTTTAGCCTCCTCCAAAGCTCCATTTCCTCATCTAGGGGTCCCATCACTTGCAGCCCTGGCCACTGGAGTCAGCCCTGGAACCAGAAGACCCAGGGTGGAGCATGGCCATGCTCTTAAAGCAAATTCCTTAAGAGCCTTGAGCTCAGTTGCTTCGTTTGAACGTGGAGCTTATAATCCTGCCTGGTGCCTAGGGCTGTCGGGAGAGAAGGGTGAGGGTCTAGCAGTTAAGCCTGGCTGGAAGCTGGGGTCCACGACTGCACAGCCAGGAAACCAGATGATGCGTGTGTGAGATGGGAAGGATGTCAACTCGGTTGGCCCACACATGCCTTTCCCATCTCCAGCCTGCCCTGCCTCCTCCCACCCAGAGAGACCACGCCTTTGTTGGTCTCCAGATGTGAACACAGGACCCAGTTTGTGCAAGGGAAAGCAGGGCTGGTCTCCAGTGAAGCCCAAAGCAGGCCATGCCCCCTGAGGGTTCTGTCTGTCTCAGAGCGGGTAGTCCAAAGAGCTGGATTCCCCCTCCACTGCTACTGACCGTCCCGTGAACTCAGGTTGGCCACCGCCCCTCTCTGGTCCTGGCTCTCAGCTATGAATAAAAGGGGTTGAAGACACTTGATTCAGTTCTCATCCTGCCTGGGGTGGCTAGAGAGGCAGGAGAGGAAAGCCAAGGGTGGGGTACCCACTTGGCTTCTTGTGGAGTAATGATTCAATTAATTCCCCAGGAGAGGGGCCCAACAGCCCAGGACTGAATGGCACATAGCCCCCTAGAGCGCTGGCTGCAGCTGCCAGCGATAGCAGAGCAGGAAGGTCCCCAAACCAGCCTAGCAGATGCTCCTGACTCAGCCGATGATGCCAAGAAGATGCCATCTCATGGAAGCAAACCCAGAACCTCCCAGCCTGAGAGAGGAAGAGCCTGGGAGAGAGACTGGGCAAGTGCGAGAAGCACACAGTAGGTGCTCAATAAATGCTGGTAAAATACATGAAGGACTCTTCGCTTCTCTCTGGGGTTCCCTTCTGTATGATTCTCCCACCCCCTCCACCAGGAGGCCCACTCCCCAAGCAGATGCCTCCTAAAGAGTCCACTTTTTTTCTAAGCAAAGAGGTGATTCCTGCATGTGCTTTCTGTAATTTGGCCATCAGATGCCCAGAATGCCCTGAGAGCTCCTGGAGTTGATACTAACACCACAGCTTATGTCTGTGAAGTGCTAACTACAAGGCAGGCACTGAGATAAATGCTGTACCAACGACCAAACCCAAGAGGCTGGCGCTGCTTTTATTCCCATCTTCCAGATGAGGAAGCTGAGGCTCAGAAAAATGAGGTAAACAGCTACAAGTCTACACAACTCCTAAGAGGCAGAGCAGAGCCCCCTCTCCCAACGCCATGGGGGTGCTTCTCAGTTGCTGTTGGCTCCCCACCCTGTGTGCGTCATGAGCAGCGGTTCTCAGCCAGGGCCGAGTGGGCCTCCAGGGGACACTGGCCATGTCTGGAGGCACTTTTGGTGGTTACAAATAGAGGAACGCCGCTAGTATCTAGTAGGTGGAGGCCACTGAGGCTGCTAAACATCCTTCTACGCACAGGACAGCTTCCACAATACAGGATTCTCTGGCCCCAAACATGCTCAGTGAAGAGATGGAGAAGCTCTGTAGTAGACAAAAAAAGCAAAGGCTTCAGCTGTCACAGAAACCTGGGTTCTTGGAATAGGTTATTTATTTATTTATTTGTTGGCCTCACGGCATGCTGGATCTTAGTTCCCCCACCAGGGTTCAAACCCGTGCCACCCTGCCATGGAAGAACAGAGTCTTAACCACCGGATCACCAGGGAAGTCGGAGAGTTAAGTCTTTTAACAACCTAAAACTTCAGTTTCTTTATCTTTTGAATGGGACTCACAATACCTCTCCGGGGTTATTGGGAGGTGGAATCAGTCCTAGCAGAGCAGCCAACAAATCGATGGGTAGTTCATGAGCCCGCTGTGCTCCACATCATTCCTTCTGTGGGGCTCCTTGAGGGCAGCAGTGAGCACCACGCATGCGTGCGGCCAACAGAGCAGGACATTTTTGAGGGTAACAGTGGGTGGGCGGAAAGCTGCCCACCCAGGGGAGATATGTAGCTGTGCGGACCACAGGAAATGACACCTGAGCCCCACACTGGCACTTGCTGGGGGCCCTATAAGCTGGTGGGTGGGTCCCTTCCGGGGCTGGGGGTGGTTGAGAGGTGGGGACTTTTCGCCTTGTGGTCAGCTCCAGGATGTGATGCTCTGGGGGGGGACTCGGGGCACCTGCCGGGGGTCAGAGTCTCCTCGTGGCGTGGGAGGGTGAGCAGCCCAGAGCCTGTGTTTCCTGGGCACAGGTTCTAGAAGCCTCCTTAAGGTGGGCAGCTCCCCCTCGGAAATGGGAAAGGAGGCCTGGCACCTTGATAAAGCTGCCCCAGATCTCAGGCCTGGGGTTCCTGGCAGGGCGAGGGCGTGGTGAGAGAAGGCAGCTGGGGCACAGCCAGCCTCGGGAGCCAAAGCAAACAGCTTCCTCCCCACCCCACCCCACCCCACCTTCAACGCCAGCTGCAGAGGTAGGAAGGGCAGGTGAATTACCTGCTCCCAGCCAGGCTGGCAGATTAAAGGGGCTTGGACCCCACCCTCTGCCTGGGCCCCAGCGCGCACACAGATACACACTCCCCAGGCCTGCAGTTCCGCTGTGGGAGATGACAAGGGCTTGGCCCAAGCAACCAGGGGCGTTGTCAGTGGCTGGCAGAGGAAGAAGGCCTCAGAGTACGCGCCTGCCTGAGAGTCTCAGGCCTGATTTAGATTCGATGCCAAAGCCAAGCCCTTTGAAGAAGCCTTCTCGGGGCAGACCATAGAAGCCTTTTAGAACCAGCCTTTCCCACCTAGCATTTCCCTGCCCTATTGCTCCTGGGACCCTCCTACTCCCCCATCCCTATTATGGGTAGCCCAGCCCCCGCCCCCCTCCAAGGGCTCCCTCCTCTCCTTTCAGCAGAAAAACTGTTAGACCAGGAAGAGAGAGGCCAGAGCAGCAATTACAGTCCTGGCAGTCCACCGAAATCACTGCCCCCAGCTGCCACCACCACCCTGGTCCCAACTCCCAGCACCCAGTGGGGCCCAGGAATCTGCATTTTCAAAAGACCAGGTAATTCTGAAGCTCTTGGGGAACTCTGAGCTAATCCAGTCTCTCCTCTCTCTTGCTTTTAGATGATGGAAACTGAGGCCCAGCTCAAAACACCCAGAACTATTTGTGATCTCATTTTCCTTCTGTTTCTTCCCCTCTGTCCAGTCCAATCTTGGCAGTCTAAGTCCAAAGGCACTGAAAAGAAAGACAAGCTTGTCTTTCAAGACTGGGGGATGGTGCAGGGGACTTCAAGATGTCTGCTGGAGAGCAGGAGAGCTGTACTGGGCTGCCCTGGGTGAGGACGGAATGAGGCCATGTTTATAAAGCACTTAGCAAGCCTGAGACGCATGTCCGGTACTTCCCTCCCCCTGCAAGGATTCACTGTCCTCTCCACAAATATTTACAGATTATCCATCATGGCCAGGCACCATTCTAAGCAGGGGAGATAGTGGTGACCAAGACAAAAGCTCTCTAGAGGAGTTTACACTCCAGTGAGGAAAAACAGGTAAGAAACAACTAAATAAATCAGAAAATGAAGATAATTGCACTAGAAGGGGTATTTCAATGGAGAAGGGGGGTGAGGGAAGATTCTGAGAGGGTCTTAGGAGGCCCATGGCAAGTATTTCTTTATTACTTCTGCTGAATCAATCTCTCACACACACACATACACACACACTGTTCCTAGGTCTTGCACCAGAGCCTTCAAATTCTATTTGATCCTAAGCTTGCAGACACTTCTAGGATTGGGAGATTCCAGCAAGTCAGTCTCCCACTAAGTAAGGCCATTAGCAAATAAGAAAGAAGCTGGGTGATGAAGGTCTGTGGGCCTTTACTTCTTCTTGGCAGAAGGGTGCTGAGGCCATAGGCATCACATGACAATGAGTGTCACCCTCCTGGAAGCCAGCTCAGCTAATGGAGATGAGACCTTATGGACTTCAGCCGACCCTCAACCAGGCCCCACCTCAGAGCTCCCTATCCTTCCTTCCCAACTGCTGGCATGCAGGGGACAGGACCAACCCCCAAGGCCACCTCCACCAGGAAGCCCTCCTGGATTGGCTCCCATGTCGCTAGGTGTTCCCTTTTCCCTTTAGGTTTCCTCCCTCAGAGCCTCCTGAGGCTTACTCAGGCTCTGCAGGAAAGTGCTTCATAGACTGCAAAGCACCACACATCTGTGAGTTCCTGAAGACCACGTTCAAGGATGCTGTGATTCAAGTGAGGAGAGAGGCACCAGCTTCCTGGCCAGAGCCTCCGCACCAAGCACACACCCCCATGGAGTTGTGGAACAGGAGGAGGAGGTGCTGGATGAGGCTGGAAATGGAAAGGGCAGGCCTGGAGAGGCCTTTTCCAGCTGTCACCCAGCCTCCCCAGAGCCGGCTGGAGAGGGAAAGACTACTGAGCCGTCAGGGATGGGAAACCCCCTCAGAGGTTCAGGGCCCTCAGTCTTGGCTAGAGGTTCAAAGCCGGGCTTATCTGAAGGGAGAAGTGCTCTGGACATCACAGCGCCCCCAAGTCATACCAACATCTTTTTCGGCCAGCTGAGGATGGTTTGAAAAAGCAACCACAGAAGGGTCATGCTTGAGGGGCGTTGGGCTGACCTGACCAGGCAAAACCTAGCGCGTGCTGTGGAGCTGGGACCTGACAGGAGGGTTCCTGTTTCCATTCCCTCATCGGACCCAGGAAGGAAATGGGGTGGCTGCAGAGGTGACCAGGTCCCAGGGCCACCTGTTGCGCGGGGGTGGGCACCTGGTACAGAGGGGGTATATGGGCCCTGCGTGCCTGTGTGCGTGCGTGGGTGTGCGCGCACGTGTGCTCAAGCTGCGTGTTCGGGGGCCGTGCGTACGTGTGTATGCGGTGCGCGCGCGTGTGCCCCGCGTGTGCACGGGCGTGGCGGCGGCGGCGGGCGCGCGACCCGGCCGCGGTAGTGCGTGCCCGTCGCTCTGCGCACCCGCCCGCCCGCCGGAGCGCAGCATCGCCTCCGGCCAAGAGTGTGCATGCGTGGGGTGAGTGAGCGCGAGTCGGGGGGCCGGGCGGGGTGGGCTGCGGAGAGCAGAGGCGGGGGCGCTGCCGCCGTTCCCAGGACGCCCTGGCACCGGGCCCAGCCCCCCAGGCCCCGCGGCGAGGCAAGGCGGCAGCTGGGGCCGGCCGGCGCCCCCCTCCCCAACAGCTGGCCGCGGCCCGGGGGGCTACGGGAGCGGAGAGGAGGGGACGTCGGGAGGGGCCTGCGGGCGGCCGGGCCGAGCCCCGCGTCCTCCCTCCCGGGTGCTGGCCGCCGGGGGTGGAGGGGGGCGGGTGGCCGCGGAAGGGCGGGGCCCCAGGGCGGGCGGCCGGCGGCCCTCGAGGAGCCCCGAGAACAAAAGGAGACGGCGACGGCTCCTCCGTGGTCAAAACAACCTGCGCTGGCGGCGGCCCAAGGCCCGGCCGCGGCCTCGGAGCTCTTCACCTTAACCCCTTCGCCGCCGCCGCCTCCTTCCTGCGCCTCGTCGGAGGCAGAGAGCGGCCGGTCCTCCCCCCGGGAGCGGGCGAGGTGCGGGCTCCCGGCAGCGGGCGCGCGTTGGCGGGACGGGACCCAGGCGCGGCGCGCGGCCAGCCGCCCTCTCCTCCCCAGCACCTCGCGCCTCCTCCCTGCCCCGCCCCCTTTCCCACCTGGATTCCGGGTAGACTTGCCAACTCACTGCTACGTGAGGCTGGGAAGGGTGCGGGGGACCCGTACGATCTGATAGCTCCCGCAGACGTTTCCCTATCCCAGCTTCCTTGCTGCGGGGCTTTTCGAGGCGGCGCGCTCCGCACCCTGCCAGCCGAGGAAGAGAGGTGCGTCCTCTCGCAGGGTGCGGGCGCAGGTATGGCGCGGCCTCAGGCACACACCGCCACCGGGGCTGGATTCCCTCCGAGCCCCTACTCCGCCCCTCAGTCCAAGTGCCCCAAACCTCTCTCTGCACCCACCTCGCCCAAGACAGCAAGCGGCTCCGGCACTGCACTCTGGGGCCGGGCAAGACCTGCACGGCCCGGTGGGCACCCGCCCCTATCGGGAGCAGGATCGGGGGTAGTTCGCAGACCCCCGCCGAAGCTTGGCGTGGCTCCCGCCCGTGCGCAAGCTCGCACCTCCGGGGCAAGCCGGGTCCGGGGCAAGCCGTGTCCTGGGCAGGACCTAAGCTTAACCGAAGTGGGCTCGCGAGGACGCGCCGCCTCCTGCCTAGGCAGCACCCCACCCCTCTCGCTTGAGCTAGAAAGGGGCTTATTCTCGGGTTCCTGGAGGGGTGGGGAACAGGACCACACACACCTCCTCTCCTGATGCTTAAAAGATCAGAGATCTGAGATCCCCCTGGAAAAAGAAAGCCACGGCTGCCTCCTCCCCGTAGAGCCTAGCAACCCCCCGGACCTCGCGTCGCAGCCCTCGGAGGTCACCTCACGCCCGCCGCCAAGCCCACGGGTCCAAAGTTCACTGCAGCGAAAGGAGGGGGCGATCGGAAGGCAGGGATGGGGGTAATGAATGAAGCGAAGCAGCCCCAGCCGCCGTCGCAACTCACCTCGGCGCTGACCAAACGCAGGTAGCAGCAGAGAGACAGGAAGAGCGCCCAGCAGCGATTCATGCCGACTCCGGGCCCGGCCCCGCGGGGCCCCGGACGCGTGGACCGAGCGCGCCGCCCCCGCGGCCAGGGTGGGGGGCGGGGGCTGGGGAGGGAGGTGGGCTCTCCTCGGGTCTGCGGCGATCAGGCGCTCAGGCCGCTGCAGCCGCCGCCACGGCTTACCCGCATGGCCCCCGGGCGCCGCCGCCCCCAGCCCGGGCTCCGTCGTTGGGGGGTTGGGGAGGGCCTGCGCGCGGGACCAGGGTCCGAGGCCGCTACCTGGGCGGATCCCGAGCCCGAGCGAGCATCCACGGCCGGGGGGCTGCGTCGCGAACCAGCCGAGGCGTCTAGCCGTGTGGGGGCGCCCAGGGGACTCCAACCTCCAAGAGGAAAAAGAACACGGCAGCTGATGGTTCGTCTTCACTCGCCGGCTAAAGGCGTTTTCCTCTGCCCGCCGGCTTAGCTTTTTTGCAACATTTTCTGGAAAGGTCCCTGAAGTCGGAAAGCGCAGAGCTGGGCACCTCAAAGCCAAAGTCTCCCCCAAAAAACTTTTTCCAAAGTTGGTTCTGCAGCGGCGGCTCGAGTACCCAGGCAGGGAGAGGTGCAAACTCCCGCCCGGGCCGGGTGGGGGGGGCAGGAGCGTGTGCGCCCTGGCGCGGGGCCCGGGCGGCGGGCACGGCTGCTTCGCGCGCGCGGCGTGTCCGCTGCGCCCTGGGCCGCGCCCGGCAGACAGGTGGACGCGGTGCGAGTCTGTCGGTCTGTCTGCCCGCCCTCTCGCCGCTCTGGACGTCCTCTGCGGGCTGCGAGCTGCGGCTGCTCCGGCTTTCTCTTTGCAACGAGGCTGGAGGGTGGGTTGTCTTTTTTTTTTTCCCCCTTTTGCGCGTGTGTGTCTGTGTGTGCGCGCAAAATATCTCTATCTGGGGAATGAAAGATGGGCGCTGGCGGCCGGAGGGGAGCCCTCGGGGAGGCAGCGGGGGAGGCTGCGGGTGCACAGGGAGGCAGGAGGAGAAGTTGCCACCCTTTCAGCTGTTCCGGCCTTTATAAAGGAGACGGGAGAGTGCGAGAGGTGGGTGGAGACAGCTTTTCCTCTTCTGGCCGAGAGTCAGTACCGGGAGGGTGGGGAGAGCTCCAGCAGGGCCTGAGGCGAGGAGGGGGCATTTAGGGGTCTCCGAAAGCCCCGCCGCCCCTCTGCCCAGGAATCTGGTCCCTGGCAAGGGAGAACTAGGGACCATCAAACGCTGGGCCCCTCAGCAGTGTCTGTGGCCTGGTTTCTAGCCCACGTGGTTGGGGGCCAGGGTGTCTCCCAAGCAGGATTCCAAGCCGGCACCTCCAAGACTGGAGGTTTGCAGCCTGAGCACAGGCGTGGTGCTGAAGGACTCAGTCTCTGCAATCCTGCCTGGCACTGAGTAGCTGGGTCACCTTGGGCAAGTCACTTCCTCTCCGTGCTCTTCCATCTCACCTCAAAGAGGGGTGGGTGGGCTGTGAGGACTTAATGCCTGGAAAAGGCAAAAAGCGCCCAGGCCCAAACCAGCCACAAGGTGATCACACAAACCCTGCAGCCCAAACCATGCAGCTGAACGCCTGATGCACTTGTCTCCTCCTAGCCGGTTGCCTGGCACACAACAGGCGCTGCTGGCATTGGCTGAATTTGAATTTGTTGAATTGCAAAGTCACACAAACCCCACGACCCTGCAGCATCCTTGTAGGGCCGCCATCATGCTCCTCCAATCACCCTGATGTTTACTGCCTCCCTCAGCCCCCAGGTTGGAGGCCAGGGCCTCCCCCCACCCACGCCAGCATTCATATAGTTAATGCCTTGCTCCCCCAGCTCCGGGAGCTGCTATGTCCCAGCCTTCAGCAATCACACGGTCACAGTTACAGAGTCACACGCTCACACACGGAGCCCAGCACCCACCACGAGGCCCGCAGGCTCACCGCATCGCCTGGCTCCTGGCTTGAGGACACCTTTATCTGCTCTCCTTGTGCTGTCTTTGTTGTTTGCCCTTTGTACCCAAACATCCCTATGGGGTGGCAGCCTGCTCCTCACATGTGCACACACCCTTCTGAGAGACACACTCACCGTCTCTTCCTAGATTGTCTTCTTGGACCTGAGCAGAGGCGGTGAGGAGGGAGGACCTCCCAGGGGGGCATCCCTACAGACCGCCACACGCTTCCACCCTCTTCCCATTACCGCCAAGGTAGCTTGGCTGGGGACAGGTCATCTTGGTTCAAATACTGGTGTGGCCACTTGCTGACCAAGTGTCTCTGGGAAGTCTAACTTCTCAGTCCCTCGATTTCCTTCCCTATCTCGAAACTGGAGAGAAATCTACAATTTGAGGGAGGGAGGGATTTCCAAGAAACTTGGGACATTTTTTGGGGGCGGAGGGTGGAAGCATTTGTCATCTTGGCTGGGGGTGATGAATTCACAACTATTCACATATATCCAGACCGATAAGTGCTTTATTGGAGCTCAAGACAATTGTAGAAGAATTGTTATCTACTTCATACAGTGGTCTGGAGGCACAGATAAAATAATCCATGTGGAAGCACAGAGCAGGATGCCTAGTACATGGAATGTTTTTCAACACAGTCCCCCGGTGACCAGGCACCGTCCAGGCACTAGGGAGACAGCTTGGTGCAGATACTGCCCTGGAAGAGCCCCATGTGGAAGGACAGACAGAAGCACAAACAGATAAATTAGGAGACAGGGTGACAAGGGGGATGGGGTGGGAAAAATGAGAAGATAATCCCCAAACCCAAGATTTGAAGTCTGGAGATTTATTAGAGATAAAACCCTGCTCCACTGGACAGCTAGATGATGACCTTTACCTTGACCTTCTGTATCCTTATTTATAATCTACAATAGCTACAATGACTGAGGTGTCCTTATGGCTGGTAGTGTTCTTACTCTGCATATGATCTTCAGTGCTCCAGTGAGATATCTTTGCTCCTCAATCTTGTAAATGGAGTCAGTGAAGCAAGGTCACATAGCCACAGAGTTCAGGGTCACACAACAGTGGAGTCGGGACTTGAATTCAGGTCGTCCAGCTGCTGTGCTCACACACTTGCTTAAACCACCATGCTGTGCTGCGTCCTGGCAGGTGATGGCAATGACCGCAACGACACTTCTTACACAGGGCTTTGATGAGCTTCAAACACACAGACACCAAACAAAATACACCAAATCAAACACACAAACCCCTGCAAAAGCAACTGAGAGTGCTGTACCAATATGAGTTCTGACTTAAGTACAAAGCGCTATAGGAGCACAAAGGGAGAGCATACAGCTCAGCCTCAGAAGGGAGATGTGATGGGGGAGGCTACTGGGAGCAGCATCATTGAGCACCTACTGCATGCAGGCCCTGTGTGAAACACTGGGAAATGGAATCAGGAAGGAGAGCCAGCCCTGGCATTCTGGGACCGCCAGGCTCTTGAGTGAGGGAGACATAAATCATTCCAATCTAAGATGGCTTTGCACACTGGTTAGAAGTGGCAAGACAGGGACCACAGCAGAGGCAGCAGGGACCAACATGGTACATAGGCTTGAGTGCCATACTGAGCAGAGCCCTTTTCCTGCAGCAAGCACCATATCAATGTGGGCGTGGCAGGGACAGGGAAGAACACCTCCTACTTTTTCTCTTGACAGGCTGGACTTAACTGACACCTCCTCTAGGAAGCCCCCAGGCTTGGTGCTTACTCTGGGTTCCCACAGCATGTCCCCCATAGTATTGAAAGTGGACATGTTAGTCACTCAGTTGTGTCTGACTCTTTGTGACCCCATAGACTGTGGCCCACCAGTCTCCTCTGTCCATGGGATTCTCCAGGCAAGAATACTGGAGTGGATAACCATTTCCTTCTCCAGGGGATCTTCCCATCCCAGGGATTGAACCTGG